>JAQSVH010000005.1:4672077-4685838 GCA_029448705.1 Adansonia digitata
AAGAAGAAGAAGAAGAAGAAGAACATGCAATCATTCACCAATTACAGAAAAGAAAAAAACTGATGATCTTAAATGCCTAGAAGACCCGCATTTTGGGTTTTCCTGTTACGCGGGGTTGCAGTTAAAGGGTTAGAAGAGAGAAATCCATCAAAAATAGAATTGACCCACAGCTTGATGAAGGGTTCAGAGATGAATAAATGTAAGTGTATGGTGACAGGTGTGACCCTGTGAGTGGTAGGGACATTGATAAACCAAACAGTCACTCACTGTATCACCAGCTAACTTCCATATATAAGCAAGAGAAGGAATGATCCTCTTGTTAGTTAGTGATTGCTTACCGCTTTTAGTGACCTGAACACCACAAAGGGGCTCACCACCTGATGAGAGCTAATAAACCTCAAAGCCTGAATGAGATCACGTGTGGGCTCCCCTCTCTCTATTCTTCTTACAAACATAATTGAACCATTTTGCCGATGATCTAATGGCAACAAGAATCACAAAAGCCCGTTGCATCTCGTGAAATTATGCAGAATTAGGGAAAGCATGTGGATTGTTTAGAGACCAGTCGAAGGAGTGAACAGTAAGTAATGCATTAAAAACACACTGAAAACCCCATCACTGCTCTCACCATTTTACTGAAGGATTAATCAAATGAAGCTTTAATATATTAACAGTAACAGAGAGAAAATTGAGAAGGAGAGAACGAAAGAGGGAGAGCTATGAATTATGATGAATTAACGATTTGTTCGTAAACCTAACCTGATCAACTGAAAGGTAGTAATGGATTAACCTAGTCTCTTTCCTTGAGCCTAAAGATTAATTTGTTAGGTAACGTTGAAGATATTAACAAATTAACATTGATGTCAAACTGTCTAGTCACGCCCCGAAAAAGACCTCAACGGAAACGCTAATATATGCTTAGTGCTAATATAATATTAATTCTCTCACATCAAACCCTAATTATTAATTAGTTGCTGATCATTACTCACACCAAAATCGAATATCACACTCAATTTCATAGCATTCAAACTTGCGCCCGTGCTGCAAATTGCACATATATGTATTACTAAAATTAGAAGTGAAAAAAGAATAAAGCATGAAATTTTCTCCGCAATCAAGCCATACACTTGAAATTTGCTCTAAAGGCATGGCCGAACACTAGCTATTTGAATCATGCCTATTTTCTCCGCTATGTTGTTGATGTGATCCGCTGGCTGGAGACTCCGAAACACTGGTTGTGCCTGGAATGGTCCGATAAGCATTTAGTGCCGCGAGCACACCTAAATGAGTGTCGGTAACTGAACCACCAGCACCAATTCCTGAACCCAATTGTTGACCAGGCAGGAGAGCCATTGGAGTAGCGAAATTCATAAAATGCACCCCACTAGCCATGGTACCCCTATACATATTAGTATTATTAGCTGAAGGAAATGTCCACATGGGATCCCCAGCGCCACTGCCGCTGATGACTTGATTGCTAGGATTTGTCAGCATCCAAAACGCCGCCGGATTTGGATTATGACTCGCCGGAATTGAACATGTCGTAGGTTGTGCCAAGTAACTCCCCACCTGATTTTGCAGCAATTCTTGCTGCTCAGGCCTTCTCTTCTTCCCCACACTAGTATCCGCCTCCTCCCCGACGTCCACACTAGCGTCCCGCAACTCTTGCTTAGCTTGCAAGAAAGCATTCACACTACTAATACTACCAGGAAAGTTTAATGAATCTTCTGATGATAAAGCAACACCCGGAAATAAAATTCCCCTTTGTTGTTGAGTTGATTCGTCAAGCAGATTCCTTTGATCCCACTCACTTCTCATCCTCAGTTGTTGTGCAGTAAAATTTGGATTGAAATAAGTATTCCTCAAGTGGGAAGCTGACATGCTAGAACCTGAACTTCTTAGTGAAATATTAAGGGACGTAAAATTAGCAGGAATAGTACCTGTCCCCGTAGCAGCAATAACTGCAGGCTCAGCTTGTTGAAGCAACCACTCAATGGTTTCACCATCTGATTTGTGACCAAGCTCTCTTGTTAATTGGAAAACCCTAGCAGCACAAGCGGCTGGCATGCGGATGCGGCGGCCTCGGCCTTCCACCTTGGTATGCCTGTCCTTCGTTGAAGTCCTTTTAGGGGGAGGCTTCTTAGGTGGTTCCGAGGTCGTTTTAGAGCTTGTCTCCGTATTAACGGTGTTGGAACAAGGTTGTACTTCTTCTTCTCTTTGTTGTTCCTTCTTTTCTAGGAGCTGCAGAGGGAAGTTTGGCCTGCGGATCCCATTTTCACCGTCCATGATCATATGTAGAAGTGGGATTATATTATATGTTTTTCTTTTTGCTCCTACTACATGATCTGTAGGTGACCCTCAATGGCCTAGTGGGTCTCTTAATTTTTTTTTCTTGCAATATGTTGTGTTATGTAGCTTGGTATTCCCTTTAGATGGGGAAGCTCTTGCAGCTGAGTTGTTTTCTTTGCTTTTCTTATCTCTGCAAAGAGAGAGAGAGAGAGAGACAGAGAGACAGAGAGAGACAGAGAGAGAGAGAGGATAAGGGGAGAGGGCAAGCTTTAAGCAACAAATACAATGAGTGAGAATTATAAGGGTGGGCTAAGAAAAGCAATGATTTTTTTGGGATTGGAAATATTTTCTTTCATCGAGGATCAGTTTGTAATTTTCTGTTTTCTAAATTCATTTATTTTTATATGTATTTGATTTTCATTATAATAACAAAAATAAAAATAACCATAAGAAGCTTAGTGTTATACATATAAATGATATATATCCTTTTTATTGTGGTTGGACAGTCCCTTGATTCAGACTCCACGTGCGGTACTCTTTACCATTCAATCCATAAAGACAGTGGTGGCCAGAGGCTGAGGCCCCATCCCCCTTAAAAATACACTCAAACTAATCAAAACACTCTCTTTCTCTCCATCGTTAAAATTAAAGAAAACAAAAGCAATATGTGTGCGTACATCTATATATATATATATATTTATATATATATAATTAAGTAGCTCCCATTCCATTCTTGTAATCATTGCCTTTTGCCTTTGCTCTTAATTTAAAATAAATAAATAAAAAAGTTTTTCCAAGCTATAATTTCCCATAAATAATTCCATTAATTTGGTCAAGGTTCAAGATGATGACTAAATGTAGATGAAAATTAATGATAGTAGTGTATATTATATTGGTAGTATTTATCTGAATCTAAAAACTACTATGTTGCATGTGAAAATGGCTTCTCAACTTAAAATTTCAACCATGTACGGTCTCAAATTTGTCTTAATCTGCCCATTTTTTTTAAATAAAAATTATCCTTAATTTGTCTCTGAATGTCTTCATCACCGAGGTTAATAAAATATTGATTAATCGTTCAGCTAATAAAGTTTATTAATTTAGTAAATATATGCATCAATTGCTTTTGTTTGCTGGAATAAGTTAATTTTGTTGATATCTTCTAAATGATGAAGCAGGTGAAACTTTTGAGAGTTGTTAGATTAAAATCGTATCCGATTCATTTAAAAGAAAGTCAAGAATAATGAGAGGGCTTAAATGTTTTATAGTTTTTAAACAAATTATTTATCCATTTATATATGATCTTTGAAGGCATATGGATCTAACAAGTGTAAATCAAGGGTCTTTTGCACTTAAAGTTGTTGAGTAACTCTAGGCCTGTCAGGAGAGTCCTACATGTAATGATCCGATGTGATGAGTTGAATGTAAGTCCAACAATTTGAATGCCTTTATATAATCTTGAATTGCTTTCTAGCTAACATTCATAAACAAGATTCTCATAGGGGTAAATCAACATATAAGAAATACTCCAATATCTCTGGTTTTGGTATCTGTCCATACTGAACCCAGAAAAATCATCTTAAAGAAATCTTTCAAAATAAAATTTCTAAGCTTTAAAAAGTATGTATCAATTGATCAGAGTGAAAGATACTTAAATGGAAAAATCTTTCAGTAGATTTCTGAGTTAATACCCAACACTTTTCAGGTCTCCATCTTTGAACATGTGAGCCATACATACTGTCTGCAGTAGATATACATGTGGTCCTTACAAGTATTGTCATACTCCCAAATTTTGCCTCTTATTTTTTTTTTCTCATTTTGCCATAAAAGTAATTCCAAACTCAATATATTTTAAAAACTTTTGTAGGAGTGTTAGAAACAGAACCAATTCATAAGATCAACGGTCTAAATCTTCTGACCAATTGACTTGTATGCCCATGAGGAATATTTTGCTGAAGAAGGTGAAAGAATATAACCGTCGTTTTCTGTTTTATATATATATATATATATATTGCTGAGTCAGAAAATTTTCGATACAAAGTTAGAACAAACTAGATCACTGGAAAGTCTTTTTTTTTCTATTGTGATTTTAAAGTTTAATATAGCCCTTTTTATATATTTAATTAATATACGATCAAGTAACCTATTCCTATACCCTTCTCAAATTTTTTATCTTTATTCTTAAAGACCTACGAGTTAGCTTTAGCTTGCTCCGTGAAAGATATGATTTAGATATTTGATTAAGAGATGACATTGAATAAATATTAAATTTTAATTTTAATGTTTATAAATCATTTTTTAACTCTTAGATTACAACCTCATCTAAAGATATATGCATATAAGTATAATTAAGAAGCACCCACCGCCCATCAGCCATGAGAGAGAAAGAAGAAAGCATAACACGTCTAACCCATGTGCCTAACAGGCGAAAATGTAGTAGCTTGAAAGGGAACAAAACAAGCAGATTGCCAAAAATAGAGCAGCTTTCAAATTATATTTCAACAACCAACATACCTAACTAAATGATAAATCCACTTTCAATTATTGTAATCATTTTCTCTAAAACGGCATAATGCCAGTTTTGATCTTGATAATGACTCTTCCTAAGACTCTCACCGACCTCAACCTTGAGGTTAAACTTTGATTTGTACTTTAAAAAAAAAAAGGAAAAAAACTTGTGATTTAGATCGACAAACAGTACATTGTCATGTCATCCAATTCCCTACACCTTTGCATACCTTTAAATAAAATGTACCTTTTTCACCCTAGGAAAATCGAACCATGCCTTCTTGTCTCAATTTCGCAAATTCACATATCTTTTTACCCCTTTTTTAAATATATATATATATATATTACAAAGCAATGATTCTAGATGTGAAACGAATAATGTGAAGGTTGTCTTGATGAATTACTGTTATTATTAAGCCAACGACACAATCACGTTCCTATGGAACTCCAAACATAAATATATGGGAAATACAATTATTTTCATGTCTGAAACTTGAACAATCTACAACTTTCATGAGCCAAATCATCGGTTCCTATATGATGCATAAGTAATTTGGTATAATTAAGGTAAACAAGCTTTTAATATAAAGAGGTAATTTTGAAGTAAGCAAATTTAACATTAATTCTTCAACTAATTATAATAAAATGGGACTACCTTGGACCACAACAATCACGTACTTTTTTATGCTATGGTAGGTGCATGGTCCAAATTTCTTTGATTGAAATGATAGTAAGATTCAGTTGTTGTATTTATTATATAGTAAGATTAACATTCAATAATTTTAGTAAACAGTAAAATATTACTTTATTTTAGAGTTGCCTATATGTTAGTTTACTTGCCCGGGTCAATAGTTTTGACAAAGTTTCATAAATTTGGATCGATTTAAGCTTAGATAAAAAATTTTTTAAAAATTAGATCACTGTCATGCTTGACCTATGAACACGTATAATTCATTTCAATTGCAAGTGTTTAATTGTCATATAATCTATTGATAAAACATTAAACTCTTTATACGATATCCAGCAAAGCTAGAATCCATCCCATCTGGTCCCAAAGGGAAGTATCTCAACATGAAAGAAACAAAGGAAACGGCAGTAGTTGTGATTGAAGTGATGTAGTCCCCATTGGATATGAATGAAATTTTCGTAATGGATTGGACGCTGTGATGGGAAGATGATCACGTGCCTTGCCATCTTTTGCCGGTGATGCTGATGGCTTACCTTCCATTTGGGTTAATTATTCAATCAAATTTGTCGGAATGCTGGTGGCTAGTGTGCTATAAATGACTTTTATTTTCTTCCCTCCTATTTTTGGTCAAGCTGGCCGCTCTCTTCCAAAAATTACAAATTCAATATCTTAATCGAACTTTCATCTATTCGTAACCTTTCAATTCTTATCTAATTAATTCGTATAAGAAAATAAATAATTCATCTAAATCTTTTTGAACCGATAATTTTCTTTTGAAGTAGAGAATATACGTAGTCTCAATATATACTTTCCAAATATATTTCCATTTATAATTGGGTAAATTAAGTTACACATCAGATAAGATATTATTTTTTATAGTATCCTTTTAATTACTTGACCATTTTTTATTTTTTAAAAATTAATTAATTTATTAAATTAGACTTACTTTAATTACATTGTTTGCCCCGTTGTTCAATTATTAAAAGAGAAAAAAAAAATGTATCAAGAATGCTTCCAATGAGAAAATCTTAGGCAAGTCCAATGAACCCAATCACTAAAAATCTGGCTAGCTTTTTTTCTTACATGAATTTTGAAATATTGCCTCATTCTTCAAAAAGATAAAGAAGGAAATAAATATAAAATCTAAGTTTATCAATTTATTTAGGGTTTCCAACCTGATTTATTATTCATTCTCGAACGAATGCAATCTTAACATTGGGATTGTTTTTAATTTAGGTAAAAAAATCAATAATTAATAGTTTTTATATTGTTAACTTGAATCATTTATGAATCAAACTTAAAAAAAAAATACAATAAGCGATAAACTTGATCTATTAGCTTATAAAATAATAAATTTATATATTTTGAACTTTAAAACATATAAAAATCACTTGTCTATAGCAAAAGCATGTTAATTAATCAAATGAAATACTTGACTTAACAATATTAAATACGAATAAAATAATTAAAATATAATATGAAATGAATATATATCTTAAAATCTATATAATATAAATTATTAACATATTTAAATTTAAATAAACATAAAATATACTATAACAAAATACATAATTATAATATAAATATATAAATTAATAAATTTAAAAAATACTATGTAAAGCTATATATATATATATATATATACATTTCCTTCGATGATTATAAGTATGGTAATAAAAGAAGATTGCCATTCTGAATAAGAAAAGAAAATTAGAAGGAATGACAGGTTGGCTTGCACCTAAAAAAAAAAGGTTGTTAAAAGTGAATTGACAGATTAACAGTGGAAGGAAATGAGGGTTGGTTATTGTGAAAACTGCAATATTTGGGGAAAAAAGCTGACAAAAGTCAATCCACAAAATCTATGTCACTTTCCGTACCCAGCCAGCAGCCCACTACATTCTTAACACGGTCTAGTTTTATGCTTTGCTTGCCTCATGGCTGAGATCAGTGGTTCATTTCGTCTTTTAGACAGCTCTTTCGCCCTTAATTTCTTGCCACCGACCTTCCCTTCGTGGTCATTTTTTTCTTCTTTTGTAAAATCTGTCTGCCACCCACGTAGCCCGAAATCATGATCGCAAATCTCGTTCGTGGATACAATTGCGACAACGATGAAATGTTATATAACACACGGCGGATGTTGAAAGTTATGAAGTTTGATATTGTTATAAATATTACCTAACGAATAAATACGGTATGGTAATTATAACTTTTGTTACATCGCGATCATGGCATTGAATAACGTTCGCATTTTAAAACTTTGGCCACCACCCATCCCTCCTAATCCTGCATTATATTCCCTCTTAATTTGTAATGTACAGGGATAAATGAAAGATAAAAACAAAATTCCTTTAACATATGTAATTTAAAATTGCAGCGAGTGTTTAGCTACATGTGTAAGTCCAAAATTCTATAACTCAAACATAAAAACATTCACGAAACTTGAAGAACAGGTATTGTTAATATATAACATATGGTTATAAGGCAACAAGTTAAAACTAAATTAAGGGTTAAAGATAATTTTAAATTTTAATATATATATATGTATTTATTGTGTGAATGCAAGATAGCATCCTACAAATTTATAGAACCCTAAAATCTGAACAACTTTTTCTTCAATTTGGACCTTTCACCTTTGATGAAACGCCTGCTAAATTGACTCTTAGAGATTTGAAGTCCAAAAAGGCAATTTTGGAGTCAACCTAAATTAAATTATAGGGAAAGCCTTCAATTTCATATTTGAAAAATCAACGCAATTAAAATGTTAGACCAAATCGAGAAGGGGTGGGGGAGGGGGGGAAGGTTGTCTTAGAAAAATGTTGAGTTAGAAAAGCCAACCTTTAAGATCCAGGTGGTGGTGTTTGGTGTCGGCTTCCAAGACATGCCAACACTCTCGGAAATTTTGATAATTGATTTAATTGAAAAAAAAAACTTAAAAAAGAAAAAATATATATATATATAAATTCCCATGTTGTGGAAATTCATGGATTAGTTGTGCAATAGTAAATGTGACATTAATTTCGTCGGACAAAATTGAAGAAATTAAATTTTCTTATCGTGAGTCCTTTTCTTTGACCTTCATTTTCTGCCTGCTTGTTGACCATGGCATTTTCCAAATCACCACCTCATTTTTTGCATTTGGGGCCAAAAAAAAAGAGAACTGACCATATTGCTTACCCTTCATATTTATGTGGGTATTTTTTTAATTTAAATCAATGATTTTTATTATTATAAATTAATAAAATTGAAATATTTGATTAAATTATTAGTAAATAATCTCCGTCGATTCAAAATCTATTTTTATATATTTTTTATTTGAATGTTTGATTCAAAACTTCAAACCGTTCAATCGAACTTTATATTTTTGTCGGATCTCTTGATCGTATTTTCAAAAAATATGTAGAAAAGTTTTTAGGAGACCAATAATTAATAAACACAAGTGGGTTAAAATTGGGATGAAAAAGGTACAGCGAGGTAAAGCCAACCCAAGCGCATGCTGGAGACGAAACAAGACAGGCGGTTAAGGTTTGGAGGAGACCTTGGGAAGGGTACCTTTGCACAACTACACATTCCCTCCAATAACTCTGGTCACAGGCGAAAAAAAAAAATTCTTTTGTTTGTCACGGTTATTGATTATAATTATTATTAGAATTATACGTTGATTTAGTCTTGAATTTCTGTCATAATATTAATTAATTTAAACTACAATTGGTTTGACATGTAATTTTACTTTTTTATTAAATTTAATATAATTGTTAACTTTTATAATATAATATATATTTCTTTTTTAAAATTTAAAAATAAATATAATCAAATTTATATTTTAAATATGAAAATAAAAATATTACTTTTAAATTGATATATTTTTATTTTAATTTGATTTTCATTTAAAAATTTTTAAAATATTGATTTATTTAAACGGATAATCTAGTTGTTGACAGTGTTAATGTGAATCTATTAAGGAAAAAGGGGTTTCTTTTTTACTTTTTTACTTTTTTAATTATGAATAGTGGGGGACCCACATGCCAGCTTACTTCTTCTTGAAATGTCTTTCTCTAGTCTCTCTGGCAAAGTTGCTGGGTGGCCTGACAGTGCCACATCACTCTCGACAGTTGGAATCTTCTTAAACTAAAGGGTGACGTCATCCACATCGAACTCTGAACACGTGGCACTATCGCAGTGGCTTACCAGCAATCCTAGTTCTTCCCTCCAAAATCTTAGCGCTGATGTCAACATCACTAACGACAAACACAGAATTTAAAGAAAAAAAATTTAAAAAAGGGGAGTTTTTGGTATTTATCAAAGGAGAAAATGAAAATAAAATAAAACTTTAAAGAAGTTGGGTCACATCATGCGTGACTTTTACCCACTAATCGCTTTTGGGATTGCGGTTCATGTGTGAACGTATTTGTGGACTAGATTAGACAAGGCTGGTCTGACGGCCACAATCAAAGGATAAAATTATAGATTAAAAAATAAAATATCTCATACTTTTTAAATGTAAAAAAATTCAAATTTGTACAGTATAAATAAATAATTTTGATAAGAATAGAAAAGATTATTGAAGAATAATAAGTTGTATGGTGTGTACTTTTCTTATCAAAAGAAATTTTTATGTAATATCTTCATTAAAAAAAAGTTTGTAATGAATATTTTAATTTCATGATTTTGCTTTCTTATGTTTTCTATAATTTTATGAACATTAAAAATCTTAAATCTCAAGTATGTTACAAAATCAATTTTGTTTGTAAATGTGATTTCATTGAAGAGATAAAAATTGAAGTATGTTTGGATATCTTCAAATTTTATTAGAGCGATAAGTATGTTTGTTATATAATTTCTATCCGCCTTGAGTTTCAGATCAAGTAGAGCTTCTCTCAAGGCTTATATAAAGAGGTAATACCAATACTCATGAAATATGGGTTATTAGAATTCCTTTATTCTCTCTTCGTTCTTCATCAATAGTATCCTTTTACTAACTTAAGCATCAGAGTGTTCCCGAAGTCCAATTTCGAAGCATCTCTCACCTATACTATTTTACAAGTTTTTCCATCGTATCTCTATTGTTATATAAAAAATATAAAACATGTTGTTTAAATGACTTTAAGTCTTTAAATTAAATACCACTATATTGAAAGTAAAACACAATGCTGTCTTCAAAGTAGATTAAGTCATGCACAAATCGGTCTGCAACTCTCCATCACACACGTATACATAATATATCAAAATATCAATCATATCATATAATAATTTGTTATTGTATATATATTAATAATACAGTAATGGGCCCGCTAAACCTCTTAATTTCAAACTAGGTGATTGTCACGTGATTGACTATAGAATAATTGGAGGAAGTATCTTCAAAATTTTCATAACGCTACCTATATACATCAAGTTACTATTATTTTTCTTTTTTCTTGATATAAATATATTACTAATTAAGAACTATTTTGGGTAAATTCCGAATAAAATCATTGTCTTATAAGATAAAGTCATATATTCAAAATTAAAATATGAGGACTTCACCTTTTTACCATATCTTTTTTTTCTTTGAAAATTTAGGCCAGAAATGAGAATGAAAAGACTAGAGCAGGCCGAATTATAGAACGATAAATATTTGGGAATAATAAGTCCTAAACAATACAGAGATGATAATTAGTCGGAAGCTTTCAAAAATGTTAGGGTTATGCGTAGTTTTCATAGAGGACTGTTCTTATATATGTGCTACTGCAATGCATGATCGATAATTTGAAGCAGCCGTTCATTGACAACAAACACTCGAGCATTAAACTTAGCTTACTTTGTATTTTATTTATTAGCTATGATGAGAGATGAATCATTTTGGGTTTCGGACGTTTCTTTTCCTTCCAATGCTTTTTTATAAGTTTTTTATTTATCGAAAGAAGCAAAAAAATCTGCCACTGATATTTATATCTTGCCAGCATCAATGGCAGTCTAAAAAAAAAAATTCCAATTACTATGAGGTGTAATTCCTGTGCCTGTGAGCCTATTATTTACAGCATTAACAACCAAAGTGATTATTGTTTGCTACTATGCCCTCCATGGATTCTCCGAATCCTTTCGTGCCACAGGTTGTAGATAAATGCATTCCAGGCTAATCTCAAGGTGACAGTAGAAAGAGCTTTCCCGTTAAGATTCTGCATAGCCCAACATAGTTCTTCCCGCCATGAACCAACTGATATATTAACAGCATATGCAACTAAGATCCCCTTCCATACCTGCTTTGAGCAAACACATTCAAAGAAAAAGTGATCCCTGATTTCCATCGGCCACCAGCTACATAAAATACATTCGAGAGTGCTTTGTCATCTACAAGACCTAATTCTGTTTCTAGTAGGTAGCGTAATCAAAATGCAAGTTAGGAAGTGTTTGGGAGTTTGGAAGTGGCACCACACAAGCCTATGCCAATCAACCCGATCCTGTTTATGCCTCAACTCCCTCCAAACATGGATAGCTTTGTAGTTGGGACTAGGAAGTCTCCATACAAAGCCATCATCCTGTTGATTCAAAAATCTGGTTGCTAGCTGCCTCGGCTTCGAAAGGTTTTTCCAGTTCCAGCTATATCTCAGTAATGAAGGCAGTCGCATTAACACTATTGCCTTTCAATACGTAAGCATAAATCCACACAACCCACAATGATCTGACTTTGGTCAGCACCATCCAAAGGTTTTGCAAAATACAAGTTTTATTCCAAACAGACAGATCCATGACATGAGCCTCAATTCACCTTCATCCTTCGGATGACAAATGGCTTTGCCAAATAACTCGAGCCCCCTTTGCATTTTCAGCAGCTCCTTTTCACAAAAGGGTATTACAGAGCTGAGAGATCTTTTTGAATTGCAAGGCAGGTAAAATCAATTTTCTACTCCAAAAATTCTGTTTGCTAAATAACACAGATTCGATTAGCTGAAGTCTGCATACGAGAGATGCTTCACTGTCCAGCTTCACTGTCCAGCTATAAATCTGTTGATCACTAAGCTTTTTTATTACCTTTTAATGCTTCGTTTAGATTACACTTACTCAAAGATCAGACTACCCGTTCAAGTCCGAAAGTCCACCTGATATTTAAAAAAGTTTAGACAAACATTTTAAACCCAAAAAATAAACTTGAACAAAAAAAATTAAACCTGATTAAAAAATAAACCGGGCCTTTAATTAAACTTTCAAAATCTGAACCCAACCTAACCCCACCCATTTTACTATTACATTATATATATTTATTTTATATTTTATGTGTCATGTAATTTTTATCATATAAACAATACATATATATTATATTATAGTATAAACCTTAAAAATTAAGTTAAATTATTTATATTTATAAACTTAATAAAAGAAATTGATTAAATTAATAAAGATTAAATTTTAAAAAATATATTTTTTAAAAAATAAATTATAAATAAATAATATAGACCAATATAAACGGACTTAAACTATCTATTTACAAATATAGACGAACTTAGACAAAATTCGAAATCCACATTTCAGGCCGAGCCGAGCATGAATAAACATATTTAATATTAATATCATACTCAAGCTCAACCTAAATCCGATCCAACCCGATCCATGAGCAAGTCTAATTTAGATATAAGGTGTCATTTTTTTTTTACTATGTTATAGTTTTATGATTAAATGACACCTAAAGTTCTAAGGTATCAATTTTAAGTTCCATCTCATGATCAATAGGACAGAAGAACAGCTACAAAGAAGAATTTGGCTACTCTCTCTTTTTTTGTTTTTTTTCTATCATTAAGAAATGTTCCTTCGGAAGTATATTTTGTCCAATGAAATGTAAAAACCTTTCAGATTCAGAGAGTAGATACAAAACTACCTAATCGATTCAATTTTATAGATTCCAGTTCAATACATGGTTTTAGTTTTGGTTATTATTGGTAACCCTTAATTCAAAATTATTCAGACAATTGATAAAATAAATCAAAATTCATTATCAGAGAAAAGCAGAAACTGGGCCACAAGGCTGGGGATAAGAGCAAAACCCATTAATTCAAAAGCATATATCTCTGTGAACTTACCGCTCGAAGTAAAACTCAGTTCATTGTCATCTTCAATCTTTCCCAGTGGTCAGTGTCTACGTGTCGACCTTTGAAAATTTTTGGCTTCAAAAGATTTCTCAACAACATTCTCAGGCCGCAAGTTCCTTCAAAGATTTCGAATGTTTTAGCAACATGTTCCTTTGTCTAAAAGCCGCCAGCAAACCCAATGCTTGACTGGCAAATATTAAATAGAAATCACCATAA
>JAQSVH010000005.1:4717486-4729278 GCA_029448705.1 Adansonia digitata
TTGTTGATGGTAATTGGAACTAGTCTTCTGCAAATAAATAAATAAATACATAATGATATCTGGTTCGCTTCTTTTAATAGATAGTAAGGTACTTTTTTACGATAAAAGAAATATCAGATCTAAATGCATTTTTTTAGTTGTCAAAGGAATCTCAGTTGTGAATAATTTAGTAATTTTGGATTAGGCACTTTCTCGTAATGAAAGAAATTTCAGATCTAAATGCATTTTTTTAATTGCCAAACGAATCTCACTTATGAATAAATTTAATAATTTTAGATATAATAATATCATAAAATATGAATATAAATATTATATAAAAAAATTAAAATATAATATAAATATATATAAATATATTAAAATTTATATAATATAAATTATTAATAATTTAAAATACAATATAATCATATAAATTATTAAATCTAGTTGCGACTCTTCTGAGGATATTTCAAGAGTGAGATACTGTGGACTTAACAGACGGTGCCTCGCGTGTATGAAAAGATATATATTTATATATATATATAAGAACATGAAGTACCATATGCTTACATGCCGACGGGACGGCAGGATGATGACTCATGGCATTAACAAGAATAAAAAAAAGGGAATTATTATTTATTAGGATTTTTTTTTTCATCTAATAAAGTTATGTTGATTGAATTTAATAAAAATATGTATTAATTATACTTGCATTTATTTATATGCATATCACTTTAATAATTGGACCATATATGGAATGATATTTCTCGGCGCGATAATGTTTTTTCACTTAAAAAATAAATTAAATCAATTATTTTTATAAAATTTTAAAAGAATATTATAGTAATTATATAGTTTTTTATTATTATTTTGAGAATATTTTTCCGTACATAAATGAAATGAATAAGGTTAAATTGGCCATTCCTTTCATCCTGCTGGCGGCATCATAGAGGATATCAAGGATTGGTTACTGACAATGCCTGCATGCTTGCTGTTCCTTGCAAGAAACAAAGTCTATTTCTTTTATGACATCCACGTTCAAGAATTGGCTCCATCACTTTGAAAATCATAGTGCATGTTGCTTGCAGGATGCTGCCGACCGGCTTTTAGTTGGGCTTTTGTTTTTTTACATAAAATTTTCTTTTTAACAAAAAAATTGGGTAATTTTAGTAAGTTTTGTTTTAATACATTGAACTTGGTATTGAGAAAGCAGATAGAGTCTTATAATTGATAATATTATACGATTGAACTGGACCCATTGATTGTTTCCTCCATGCATTGAACAATATTTGTTTGTTTTTGACCTTTGACACTGACCACAATCAAAGAAAATAAAATGGAAAATAAAAATTAAAAAAAAAATCTTATATGTTCTCATTAAACCGATAAAAGAGTGTCCATTTCCTATTACTGTCAGATTTGATGTGCATAGATGGGTTTTCTGTATTACAGAGTTATAAAATTCCGTTTGCTTCATGAATTTTCAATCAATTCATTTTAAACAGGATTTTTTTTAAAGTGATGTGGATGGAATGAGACGTTGATAAATGCTCGCTTTACCTTATATTTTAAAATTATTATTTTATCTTTTAAATATTTTATATATTTTTATATTTTTAATATATATTAGATATATACACATAAAATCATATATATATATATAAACTAATCTTTTATGTATATACTTTTAGCTTATATATTATATATATTAAAAAAATTATATTCTAATATTATGTCTATCAAAAGATTGTGAAATTAACATTAAATTAAAAATAATTACTAAAATTAAGGTAGAGTAACGTAGATAAGAACATAATCAACATTCATAAAAGTGGAAGGTTCGAACATTCATTAGAGAGTTGGACGAAAATGGAAGTGAAGTTTTGTGGATCAACTAACAATTTAGAAAACTCTAGGGCCTATTTTTCTGCCTTTCAACAATTTTCCTTTTTTTATTTCGTAACCTTGTCCTCTACTTCGCGAAACGTCACCTGGATCGCGGCTTCGCTGCTAGCAATCGTGCACTTGAAACTTTCAATCGAAACAAAAAGGATGGTGGGGACGATGATTACAAGTGTAGCTCAATGCTGCCTCTCTGCTTCGCCCAAAACCTTAGCCAAACGAACTCGCGCAGCCATTGAAGTCAACAGACCAAACTCTATTTTATTAAGGTTCCATTCCCCAATATTATTACCAGGATGCTAACTCCGCTTCGTCGGAGAAGACTGCTTTCACATAGCTTCTTGAATGCTGGAAAAGAAAATTCTAATTTCCCGGAAAAATTTTAAATATTTGCACCCAAAAGTCGTGCTATTCTTAGATCCCAGGAAGAGACTGAATCGGAGTGGCCAATACTCAAGGATGGGAGGCTCCCTGGGAGTGGCAAATAGTTTCATAAACATCACTTGCCTGTGGATTAAGGTTTTTTCTTTTTTTTTTTTCTATTTTTTTAAAATGAGGATTCTGAAATGCACTCTGTTCTGGGAAATCTTTGCGGTTATTATTTGTCATGCAAATTTGTTTAAGAATGGAATTAAAATTTTCCCAGGCAGTTTTATTTTGTCAGGATATAGAGACGGCCGCTATACCTTATCTAGGACTTAATGTTGAAGAACTAAGTTTGAGATACTGTTTGTGGATCAAGGGTATGCATCACTGTCTCGAATCGTTAGCTTCATCGGATTCAATAATTATAGATGGTGTCCAAAAGTGTTTTGAAATTAATAGGTGCCTGAATCTCCAGTTTAATTTTTCCAAATAGGCAATTGCTGACTATTTACATTGTCCTATGAGTGTCAGACTGTCAGTCTGTACTTGATTTTCTGATAAGCAATGTTGAAACTTAGATTCTCCTCATAGAACAGAAGGGTAGAACTCGGTTTATTAATTTGTTACTTTTTCAGTTTCTGTCACGTTGTAGGTACAGATTATATTGTAGAGATAGATTTCCTTGATTGGTAATACTTATATCATGGACTGGACAGTCGGGGCCTTTGGAATTGCATTATAGGGTTTTTCTTAAGGTAAAAGATGGGTCTAATTCTTGTTTGTTGTTGTTTTGCCAGCATTACAACTATAGTTGTACTTGGGAGTTTTGTATGGTGTAGCCAACACCTTTCGACCCCTTCCTGAAGACCTATTTTGCTACGGTATCCTTTCTGCAAATCCTCTTAATTGCTCTATCTTCTGTGCACCTTATAAAAATGTTGTCTCATTCAGTTCGGCTATATTCCAAATTGCATTGTCCCATTTTTTTAGCCTTTTAGGTTTTATGGGCATTTGCATGAAATGCTGCCAATCGACCTTTTTCAATGTTTCGATGGTAATATTGAAAATTTTCTGTTGATGCTAATTAGAGATTTAAAAGTAAAAATCCAAAGCCAAACTTGATTGAAATGCTCTGAATGCTGTATCCAGATTTTCAATCTAATATGGTGTTGTACTCTTTCAAATCTGAAAGAGCCTTTCAATCTAAAGAAAGGATGACTCTTGTGGGCAGTGGTTGTTGATGTTCTTATTGCTATTGCTTTAACAGGGCTGCCATGTCTTTGTTTCGTGGTGAGGAATCACGAAGGGAGTTTAGGAATATTTTTTGAACTATTTGTTATTAACAAAGGATAAACAAGTGATTACCACTTGTAAACTTCAAGAATGAACTAGATGACCTTGCACTCTGAGGAATTTAGAGTGGTTACTATCTTGTTGGAGCGACAATCATAGTTACCTAAACATTATGTGCTTTCTGGCATGTAATAAATTCTTTATTGACTTCTAATTCTAATCCTTTGTTTTTTTTTTTTTTTTTCCAGACTGGTGCCCCTAGTTCGCTTGCTTCCATTGATTGGATCCTCAAGTACCAGGTACTTATATAGGAGTTTTCTTCATAATGCAGTTGCAATGTTGGTTAGAATGATGTGTAGCTGATAGGTTCTGAGTGTTATGCTTTTCACTATAAGTGGAATTCGAGTTGAATTGATCTGGTTGATATCTATTGTAGTACTGCTTGCTTGGTAGGCATCACATGTGTTCTGGCTCCACTTCTTGAGTAGACAATATTTCAAGGTTTTTTTCTATGACGTCCACTGACAAAGTGGTATTTTTACTTATGTCTCTCAATAGATTATACGAAGTTCAATTTTTTTTTCCTTTGTTGAGAGTGGACAATTTTTAAACTTGAAGCATCTTCTTTGTTAAGAAAACGCACCCTTACTTTCAAAGATGTGATTCATCCTATAAACGCAAATTGCTGAGTAGTGGAAGCACAGTAAATGATTTTATAATGAATTCATGATCTGAAAATATATACAAAAAAAACAGGTGAATAAATAGATTTGCAGCCATATTATATGACAGAAATTGCATCTTGTTAAGAATCGCTGTACTAAATATAAGAATATATGCAAGCAAAAAGATGAAACATAGATGAAAGCAATAGAAATGAATGCATTGATAAAAATTCTGAAGATGCAGCCTTTGCTAATCTGAAAACTAAATAGCACTATGATGTTATTTTATTATTCACAAAACCAAATGGCTTCAGTAATAAGCATAACCTGGCCCCAATTGGTGGCTCTATAAAGAGGCCAGAAACTCGAGCAGAAGGTGGCTCTAGACATTAAGAAAGACATGTTAACTACGAAAGTGTAGATGTGGCCATTTAAAGTACATGCAGAATAGGATCTGTAGAATAAAATCTAAATAGTTTGAAACAGGGCTTGATTGAGCATATCGGGGTTGTTGATTACAAGATAATGAACTGTCTACTTGTTAAGTGCTACTCGTTTTCTAGTACCCTTTTGCTCCTCTGTAAACAAGGGTCCTTCCTTTTGCTTCTTGCTTGAAAGTTTTGTCCATAAAAATTACATAATTTTTTAATTGATTTGTGTTCATTGGAAGCTTAGCATTTAATCTTTTAATCTAAATTAGTTTGCAACTTGGTTTGATGTTTTCCCTTACTCTTTATTCAGGGTTCCCACACCAGTTTCTGTAATAAACAGTGCTGCTGTATTTGCACTTGCACATCTCACTCCTGGAGAGTTTCCCCAGTTATTTGTACTAGGTAACATATGACACTGTAAACTACTAGGTGGAGGATTTGTTGAAAAAAAAAAAAAAAACTATCGCTTGACTTGCCCGTTCACAATCGATAAAGATATATATATATATATATATATATCTGAATAAGTGAATATCAAACCATGAGATTTTCCGGTGGACTTCAATCCAACAGAGTTCGTGGTCTATGTCGGGGCTGCTTGGGGATTTTCATATGCTGAAACTCGCAATCTGGTGACTCCTGTCACAATCCATGCTTTCTGGAACTGGCGAGTGATTTTACTTCTCACCTTTCTTCAGGTAACATCTCCCGTACCTGTGATTGTATGGAAGTTTGCTTGGTGACCTTGATTTTGACTTGGCATCCTTAAATGTTCCAGGCAAAAAGTAGAATCAGGAAACTAATTAATCTCCTGGTTTTTTGTGTTTGTGCAGTTGCGAGGGTATGATATCAAGGAGTTGTTACAGGCAACCTGATAAGTTCATGTGTCTCTTTCCAGGTGACCTGATAAGATTTGAGTTTTTCTACCTAATGATGCCCTGGATAATGGAGCTTTATGCGGGTTTGCTTTTAAGCTATTAGTCTCTTATACTTCAAAGCTAGGTTTTTAATGTCATTGTGTAATAATCAGCCAAAGCAGAATTGGTGTTAAAATCATATATATATGCATGTTTAAATCAGTTAACTTGCATGCAAAAGAACAGTATGAGCATAGATCAAAGACGAGCTCATGTGACGGTTTCTTGGACTGTCTTTAAACAAACTTCGTTGAACGAAACTAAGATTTTTCTGACAGCATTCCAGGGTGAATCTCGGGTTTTGTTTAATTGATTCATTCATCTACGTTTGGAAGGTGAATTCTTGCAAAGATTGAGATTCGATTTTTTTGCACCTACAATTTCCTTTATTTCTTAAGTTTAGTCTCCATTATACCCCCCCTCCCAAAAAAAAAAAAGAGACAGCAACCTAAGGTAAACATTAAATAATTTAATCACTAGCATTTGAAGCGACATGTTAGTAACGATGTCTTAGAAACTATGATTTTCCCTCTCATTATAAAGAGAGAGATACAACCCACGTGCTCACCTGCTGCACACTTGCATGTGTCTGAATTCTTTCATGCTATAATATAATGGATCATTTTTATCTTTATCACTCTTTCATCTTCAAAATCGAACCACTGATTTTAGTTTGCATTTAGCACGCACTCTCTTTTTTCCTTTTAACAATATTAAGGATAAGTTCTATTCTATGGGAGGTTTGAAATGGGCCAAAACAATGATCAACAACCATGACTTCCAATTCAAGAGCAAATGCATGATAAGAATATTTGAGATGCGATTTTATTTTATTTTATTTTGTACTTATAATTTCATGCATATATATATATATATTATATAAAGTTTGGGATTCTCGTTTTATGAAAAAGTAGGCTCCCTGACAAATTAGCTTCAAAAATAAAAAGGAAAACACACTTGAGGTGGATTTGGTTTAATGAACAAGAAAAGCAATTGGACTTCTCAACAAAAGTGGGCTTTCCACTTGCATGATTGTAATTTAATTGGTTCAATGTTGCACGTAGAATGAGGAATAGAAACTTGGGTTTGAAGATATTGACTATTTTTATAAAAAATTATTGATTAGTGTTTATAGATACTGACTAAGTATTATTCTATGAGAACTAGTTAAGATAAAATATATATATACATATATAATGTAATTAATACTGATACATCACATTTTATTGATTTTAATAAAAATAATGTACTAAATGAAAAAAAACTTTATTCAAATGTTAAATAAATAAATCTTAATTGGTATCTATAGATATTAATTAAGTAACCCTTATTTAATACTATTTTAAGAAATTATTTTGTATTTACTATATTATATTTATTGAATTAAAAAAAATTATTAGTAGTATACTTCAAAAATATCACTTTCCCATGCACTATCGGTACACGCTTGGAAAGCAAGCCTAGGTCAAGGTCCAAGGAACAGACAAAAGAGGTTCTAAACCGAGGGCTAGATTTGGGATAGTTTCACCAAATTTTGGGTCCGAAGTTTGGCATTTGACTCAGTGAACTCGACCATCTCCCCAACCCCCCCCCCCCCCAACAAGCCCAAATTAAAATTAATGCTTGCCAACCGAGAATTGGAATCCACGCAGCAATACGAGAGAGTTTTTGAAGGAAAATTCAAACTTAATTTTAGTTTCGTAATTTTGTTGTCACTTAATTGCCATATTACCAAAAAGCAAGAAATCGAGGAATTCTACAGTGTTTGGTTTCCCAAAGCCCACAAGATCAGAAAGTAATTTGATTAATTAAAACAAAACGAATGGAAATTGGTTTATGCACTAAGAATATTAAAGTTAACAAGAGAGATTGTGTGTAATCACAGATAATTAAGGTTGATTGTTAAAAAGCCTCTAGTCTTTATTTGCCCTACAGCTATAGGAATAGGATCCGTGAAGTCAAATGCTTTGGTTATTAGGGGTTTGAATTTTCTAACTCTGAAGGATTGGTGAGTTTTCTTCCCCCCCAAAAAAAATGAACTACAAAATCAGAGATACAACTCTTCACAGTTAGGGAAGTGGTCCCAATTAATTTGTGCATTAAACTAGATTAATTATCACAGCTCCATTAATTTGTTGTTACATTATCTATGAACTGATACAAAATACTATGTATTATAATCTGACAAAGTCAGTGGAATAGAAGCTCTGGGGAATGGAATAGAAACTGAATTTTTGGATTCTGAGATAAAAACTAAATATATATATTTCAGCTTTGTGTATTGGGAGTTGGTTCGGGTTCATGTTTCCAGATAATAATTCAAAGCAAAGACCGTCAAAATATTTGTTATGGATTTCTTTTGTCTTTACTTGAAATTGTGTAGGCAAAAAATATCATGGGATTTGCATTAAAAATTGAAAGTTTTCAGTGATTTTAGTATCCCCAGATGCTGCTGATTTTGCAGCTTCCTTGAGATTCTTCCATTTGGATTAAACAAAACCTTAAATTGGGTTCATTAAGGTACATGTGAAAGTCTCTTTCTCTTCCCTTGAGCAAAATCCATTTTCTTGACTTGGGTTTTCTAATTTCTTGGTAGTTGTTTTCGTTGTGAGAAGGAGCCATTGGCATTCGCTTCCTTGGTTTGGTGAAGCCAACGCGATCCTCGCGAAACGCGCACACACACAGACACAGTCTTTAAAAGTTACCAGAAAAGGCGGCTGATACTTCGGGGGGAAGACCCCTTCTTAGGAAGCATATATTGGCTTCAAATTAAGTGAACTTAACTCCCAACTTCAACTTGATGTCTTTGAGGTCATATCCTTTTTTTCTTTTAAAGTTTGCTTGTTTCTTGGGGTTTGCTTCATTGCCAAAGCTGTTCTTGTGTCAGGAACTTTCTTGCTCTTCAGTTTTCCTCTAGAGTTTTTTTAACAAAGTTTACTCAAAGACTTTCCATCTATTTTGCTTTTGCATTCAACTTTCAGTTTGAGGAAGGCCAAAAAAACACAAAGAAAAGGGGAGAGAAAAGAATGAATGAGAGAAGTGAAAGTGATAAAATGGAAGAAATCATGCTTCCAGGTTTCAGGTTTCATCCAACTGATGAAGAGCTTGTTGGGTTTTATCTGAAAAGAAAGATTCAACAGCGGCCTATCTCAATGGAGCTGATTAAGCAACTAGACATCTATAAATATGATCCATGGGATCTTCCAAGTAAGTTAAATAATATTATGCTATGTATGCATATATCTTTTAGGGTTTAAATAAAACTCTTATATCGTATGGAAACTAACAGTTTGTTGTTTCATAATTTTTTAATGAAGAACTGGCAACCACTGGAGAGAAAGAATGGTATTTCTACTGTCCTAGGGACAGAAAATACCGAAACAGTGCAAGGCCTAACCGAGTAACTGGAGCAGGGTTTTGGAAAGCCACTGGAACCGACCGCCCCATCTATTCCTCAGAAGGCAGCAACCGCAAGTGCATTGGGTTGAAGAAATCTCTTGTTTTCTACAAAGGTAGAGCAGCCAAAGGGGTGAAAACTGACTGGATGATGCATGAGTTTAGGTTACCTTCTCTCGCTGACTCTGCTCCACCAAAGAGATTCTTGGACAAAAGCCTTCCTGCCAATGTAGAACCTACATAGAAACTCTTCTTCCTCTTTTACTTTTATATTATATTTATCATCTTTCCTTGAAAACTGACTGAATGGCATATTGATCATTATACTTCCAGGATTCATGGGCGATATGTAGGATATTCAAGAAAACCAACTCCACAGCTCAAAGAGCTCTTTCTCATTCGTGGGTTTCTCCAATAATACCTGAAAAATCATCAATATCTGATTTGCCTAATAGTGGTTCCAACATATCTCAAGTTTCTTCCCCGAACATACCCTTGACAGCAAAAACCAGTTCAACACCAGTCCAATTTAACCGTAATGTTGACCTACTACAGACATCTACCGGTGCCTTTTCCACTTTAGACTTTGTCCCCTACAAGCCCATCAACCAGACGGCTGCAGGGAAGCCTCCTCAACTTTCCATGTCAAATGGAGACCTCAATAGCCTTATTTTTGCACCTCTTGAGCAAGCCTCATCACATTCCAAATCCGCAGTTGATGTTACTTCCATTTTGCTAAACATGTCATCTTCCATGCTTGGAAACTATTGTAGGGCCTCAGATAGTTTGCATATTGGTGGTGGATCCCAAGATCATCATGGCAATCGCTTCTCAGGGACATTGCCATATGAGATGCAAGGGAACATGATGACCAACGAAGATCCTGAAACTTCCCTATTTAAAAGCCGGAATGTGAGCCATGTTGATGATCAGTGGGACGCTGTTCGATCCATTGGATTTCCCTTCAGTTTGCCTTCGCCTATGAGCATGAGAGATGCTTGGAAGCCAAACATGCCTTGGGATTCTTCATGTCCTAGTGAGATGTCAACAAGTTTAGCCTCGAACAAGTGTTATACTTGATGTAATTGATATACTGTGAAAAACATTTCCCAGTTTAGAAATTTGGCAGCAAGTTCTTGTTAGGAAAAAAAAGATTTCTGTTTTAACGTGTAGAATCCTTTTGTAGGCATATTAAATCATTTCATTAAAATTTTGAGAAGGGAAAATTTAACAGTTGGTCTTAATTAGTCAAATAAACACCTAAATTAATGTATGCATGAAACACTCACATTTATAGATATATATATATATCTATATATGTATATATATACACACGTTTAAAATCGCAGTAGAGTCTATACATACAGACATCACCATTAAGTTTCAGCTTGATTAGATGCTTCTTTAGATATGTCAAAAAGTAGTGATTAGAAAAATTATGACGCTTAGAGTTTCTTATTAAGTGGGATTTGAGTAACCGATCAATAATTTTTTGTCACATTAAGTATTCCACATAATGGAAATAAACGTGATGAGGCAAATAGTACTATTTTTTCTTAATACATATGAGGTGCTAGATTTTGTTTGATTGATATTTTTATTATCTGTTATTTGTTATTTGTTATTTGCTTTTTTATTGGAAAGTAAAAATAAAAAAATAAAAACAAAGGACGAAAAGTGAACAAAATCCCCTACCAAACGAAACTATAAACTCAATTTCCCTGCCTATGGTAGTAGTACCAACTTTTGATATTTAGCACCCAATTGGCATTAAGAAAAGTAATTTAGGTCATTTTGGGATTGATCATGAATTATACATTATATTATACTTTTGTTTTGGAATTCGGACCTATGAAATCTCAGATGTGTAAGTATGGGTTCCCTTTTATGTTAATTATAAAAAGAAATATACCAAATTGTTAATGTTGACCAGAAAAGAACCATTGGCTTTTTCCTTAAGGTCCATTGGAATAAAATATGGGCAAATTGCTCATCTGTTAATGGTCTTAATAAAAAATCAGTTAGTTACCCAACCAAAACTTGTTGCATTAAGGCCTGTTTCCCCATCTTCATTTGGCCCAAACTTGGCGTTTATAAAAAAAAAATAATTTAACTTCTACCGATTAACATAAATTTCTAAATATATCTTAGGGACCTAAAAGTGTAATCTATAATTATATAAGATTTTATTAAAAAGTATGCTACGGTCATTTTTTAAGACTACGATACATAATAATATTTTTATTTAATACGTTAAAAAATAAATAAATAATCCTAAATTTATTAATTTTAATCATAAAATAAATATGACATGTTTAAACTCGATATATGATCTTTTCTCGTAAATGTACGCATATTTTAGAATGAGTAAGAAATTAGGGGCAAAGAATATGAGATATTTAGGCAATAGGATAACTACTTTTTATAATGATAGCCAAAAAGAAAAAAAGGTCAGTAATCTGCAAATACATTGAACATCCAATTCCCATGGAAAATTTCAGAGAACACCAGCCATGTGAATGCATTTTAACACAGAAGTAGATTTGTCGACAAAGAGAACAAGTCGAACACAATTCATAAACCGCCGAGGCAAGCTTGATCACCTCAAAGCTACAATTCTAAGAATCACCCATTTAGATATTCTAGCTCTTGGCTGATTGCTTTTCCTTTGCCTTCTGAATCTTCAGGACCTTCTCCACAATCTCATTGCTCTTCCACTGAAAAAAGCTTGAATGACCTGGAATTATAATTAAATATATACCAGCAAGAAAAGGAAGTGTTTAACCACCCGCATCCGCATGCAACCAAATATAAATAAGAGGCTACCTAACGCGTTAATGGTGCAA
>JAQSVH010000005.1:4729378-4742625 GCA_029448705.1 Adansonia digitata
AAAAAAATATTTTTTATATTTTTATTTTTCTCCTCCACCGTAAGCACGGTTCACAGTCCGATGATTTGTTGGCAATCTAGACCTCTTATACTCAGCAGGCCTCAAGTGAGGAATCTACAAAAATACAACCCCCATTTAACCTCAACTCAGAAAAAGACCGATCATTTTCGACAGTGCAGATAACCAGACAGGATTACAAGATAGAGGAGAAAGAAACTAAAACATGATATAAAACATCACTTGACAAAAAAATAAAATATAACACAAAAATGATATATAAATATATCAATTTATTAAAATTTATATGATTCGAATATATAAATTATCCAAACAGAAATATCAATTTTTTTTTCTCAATCTGACTACAATGTATTTCAATTGAAATTAATCTAAACATAAAATCACCATAGCCTGATTCTAAAATGTTGTCTGATAAACAAGCTTCCCTCCTACGCCATACAAGAAAAAAAAGATAAAAAACTTGCGGGCGAACTCAGCAGTCATGCGGTCCCATGGAATACAAAAAAGAATCAAAATCTATTAACCGATCTGGGTCGGAGAGAGGGAGAGTTCCCTGGGGTTTTGACGACACGATGCTGGTTGGGTTTGGTGGCGTAGCTGTGACGCGTGCGGTCAGTGAGCCGCTGAACCACTTTGGAGCTGACTATGTTACTTACGTTATGTCCTAAAAAGAACTGAAATGAGTTTAGATCTGAGGGCCGGAATGAGATCTGGACTTTTTGACTTTACTAGGGTTGTGTCTGGCTTTTATTTCATGTATTTGATATATAGACTCGTTGAATTTTAAAGTTTTTATCTCTGAAGCTACAAATATCTGAGTGTGACATTTAAAAACAAATAGCAATACAAAAGCCTTTTTATTTATTTTTTATGACGTAATTAATTTTATTTCTTTATTATGTGTAACATGAAAGTAATTAAATCACTCCCCTTTTTATATAAATAAATTAACTCCCAATTTCCCATGCATACTTAGCGTCAATAAGCTAGACCACAGCATTTCTCAAGATATAGAAGAAATTTTCAACTCCATCGTCAAACACATTCCGTTTTAGTTGATTGTATAAAATATCCTTGGCCAAAAAATTAAAAAAAAAAAAAGAAGCTGAAGACCAACTTGAAAATAGATTTCCTTTTTTTTTTTTGGGTGTCAAATTGCCAATATCTTTGTATTGCTTCATCTGTCATGTATACATATATACATATGTATATCTACATACACACATACATATTACATATATATATATATATATAAAATTTAAAACTGATGAGAAGTGGTAGCAGTGATTGCCATTGTTAACATGGGAACAGGGTAAAGGAGGGCTCTATCTCTATCTTCCTGCTAGTAAAGTTAATCCTTTGTAATTTTTCATGACACCAAACTAACTGGTCTGTGTTTATTTGTAACATGTTCAATACTCTTGAAACCAATTTCAGTTCAACTTGAGAGATGAACAGTGCATGATCTAGTAAATTTCCCTGATGATGTTGTCTCTGGAACTTCTTTATTATGCAGTTTGTACTTCTCTGAATTTCCTTGAGCCTTTTCTCCTTCTGCAATATGGAAATGAAAATTTAGAACAAGGTAATGTCGAAGATTTGGATTGCGAAACTTGAAAATCTATTCAATCAAACCTTTTGAAGATCTGTTCTAACATGCATCAAGAGCTCGAAATCGATAGGGTCATGTGGAGCAACCTGCGATTGCAAGGGAGTCTTGGAGGTTGAATTTGCTTCGTCTTTATCGGCACGAAGGAATTCCCAGAAAACGTGCATCGATTCCTCGATAATCTCCTTTAACATTTCACTTGACACTGCATCTTCCTTATATTTTGAGTAATCATCTGCAACAGCATTGTACTTCGCTTAAGCATATATCTCAAGGATTAAAAACATGTTTCGAGTCCAATCGAGATTTACCTTTGATAACTGGAACTTGAAGAAGATGTCGAAGTGCACATCTGTTCTTGACATAATTTTCAACTCTTGGTCTGGTTTGAAAGGGTTCATCCTCTAAAAATCTTTGCACAAGCACTTGGAAATGTTGAAATTCCCCAGCAACTTGATTATACTGATGAACACCAAGGCTGTCACATTCCAACAACTTTTTAACTTTCCCAAATTGCCAATTTAGTATTTCCCAGGAAATGCATACTTGTCCAACATAGACTGTCTCAAAGACCTTGTGCAAATCTCTAATCAACTTCATCGCTGGCTCAGGTTCAGCCTTCCGTTGTTTGAACGACAATGCTTTAGGCCAGAGAAGTGACTTAATTGCAGTTGCTGAAGATTTTCCGGATGTGCTTAGTCGAACTGGGACATCTTTCAGTTGAAGTAAACCTAAAAGCAAACAGATGATCACCAAGTCAATACAGTAACCTCATTCAACAAGGGATTTAGAACCTTAAACACCCTTTTTAGGATATTTTAGAATCATGAAGAGACAAGGAAGTGGGGTAATAACATGCTTCCCTTGATATGAATGAGTTGATAGACATTAAGATACGTTTGGAGCATAACTCCATATGAGATGTGGAAGGGGGGTAACAACAATCTTCTACTAATAATATCAATGTACTGATAGACATCCGGGAATGGGATGAAAGGTAGGTCAGATGGCATTAAAATAGTACTAAGTGATCTGGACATCCGCCTGATAATGGCATTTATGGATTTGAGAAATGAAAATGAAATTTGATGCACCTTTATTTGTCAGTAAAATAGTGATGGAATAAGCAGGGAAAAGACCCACCAAGCAATTCAATTCTTTTATAAGATCTCTTTGTCCAAGGGGAAAAAATATCCCCCACAGTTAATAAATGGGAAAAGCCAGATGGCATCCTCCGCTATTTACATAGAAAAGATTAGAAAAAGATTTAAAAAAAAATCCAAGATTACATGAGACAACATGGACCCAAACTTAATTGATTAATGCCCTTGAATGATTGCTGTAGTATAAGGAATGACCAAAGTCATTAGATTGAGTGGTTCAATCATTTCCTCTTCTAAGTTTCTAGTTTTTCCAAATTAGCAGGGAATTATGAACTATTTGTTTAACTTACAGATAAAATTAACTTACAAAAAAACATGGTTAATCTTAATTGATAATACTTACTGATTGCATGCATGGTCTGGGAATTCAAGATGTCAAGTTTCCTCATTTTATCAGAGTAGCTCTTGTAAACCTTTTGAATTTCAGCAATATGATATTTGTGATCATGTTTTTCATCAATTTGCAGTGGCCCCCGTTCTTGCAGCATCCTTGGAGACTCAGATTCTTCTAAAATAGTTGGCAGTCCCCCTACTCTTGAAAGTTTCCGTTCCATTTTCAGCCGCTCTATCAAATCATCATGCTCTGACCCAAGCCCTGAATCATCATCTTCTTGCTCCTCATGATTTGATACTGACTCCTCCTGGAAGGTTGGTTCTTCAGTTTTTTTTGGGGAAACAACTGACTTGGTCTCTTTATCATCTTTATCCTCAATGCTTAAATCTTCTTCAGACTCTGTTTCTCTCATTACACTCAGAATTTCAGGCCGCGATTCCAATTCTATAAATTTATCATCAGAATAATTGATTGAACCTCCAAAGATTGCTGCTTCGTGATCTGAAATACTTGTATTGCATTCATGAACTTCGTGCTCCATGTTTTCTACCTTTTTGCCATCGGTTAGCCGGTGATTTTCGGGTCTCAAGTCGATCCTATCGGCCAAAACTTCGTCAGTGGTTGACTCAATGTCAACCTTGCTTCTTGGGCTAAAGGTCTCCCTAACTTCATTAGATTCCTCTGTTTCCTGGTGCCATTTTTCCAAATACTTCTCAGTACCAGGACTCCCAAAAAAATCCCCAAATTTCTCTTCAAAATGTTCATTACCTTCTGTGTTACGTGCTTGTTTCTCTAAAATCTTTTCAATAATGTAATTCTCAATAGAGTCCTCTGCTTTCTCTTCGACAACATTTTTGATATCCTGTTCTGGTTTCTCAATATTAGTTTCAACAATTGAACTCCCAACATAGTCCTCAACTGGCTGTTCTTGTTTGATAACTATGATTTGTTTCTCAAGGATGTTTCCAAAGAAGAACCTCACAGCAGATTCCTCTGTTTTGGTTTCAAAAACAGCAATTGTTTCCTCTAGCTGTGATTCTTTCTCCAAAATCTTGTCAACCATGGAAGTTTCAATAGAGTCCTCTGCTTTTTCTTCAACCGGCTTCTCTGTTTTCCTTTCATCAATACCATCTGCTTCCACAGAGTTCTCCAAAGCTTTTTCAACGACAAAACTCTCCAGAGAATCATCTACTTTCTCTTCAGCAACATCCTCCACTTCAACCTCGATTTTCCGGCCACACGCAGAGTCCCGTGAATCAAGAACTCTATCATTGCAATTGGCAGAGTCATTTAAACCCATATAGTACTCATGAACAGTATAGCTCTCGGTTTTTGGTTCTTCAATGAATCCACTAATACCTTTCCTGTACAAAAACTCATACTTGCTAGTACTTGCCACCATGGCAGAATTCTCTCCTCCTCTATTTCCTTGATCAACGTGTTCATTGCTCTGACTTTCGTTCAACTCATCAAAGTTTGAATCTAAACAAGCCCCAGGGTCATTCTCCTCAAGTTTTGTATTGGTTGGAAACCTGTAAAAGACCCAAACAAAGAACCAAAAAAAAAAAAAAAACCATTAACCAAATATAGCTTAGCACTGGGGAAATAAAAAGTTAAAAACCAATATAAAACAGAGTGCTATACCTGAATAAGGATCCAATTATTGATCCAAAAACATAAACAATGAAGTTGGTGAGAAAAACCCAGAAAGAATCAACGACTGGAAACATGATTCTATACAAAAGCCCTTGCATAAACCCAAAAAGCAAATCAAAATGGGGTTTTTTTAACATGATAAATCTGTTGGTACCCATTGATTCAATCAACCCTCTCATTTCTCAATCTTAAGCAAAGTTAAAAAAGGAAAACGAGCCTCAAAACTAAATTCTATATCAGAAAGTGGGACTGTCCACTTGTCTAGAAAGTGAAAATCTTTTGTAGTCCAAGTTAATTGACGAAAGGCGAGATTTATGCGGGAGGAAACTTAAAGGAGAAAAAAACAAAGCTACATGATAATTGAAAAAAAAAAAAAAAGAAATAAATCGAGCTCTGATTCTCGTTAACTTTAAGAGTTATAAACGGACATGACATGTTTTAAGTTAAAGTGTCAAATTCTCGTTAATGTTAAAGAAGTAAGGAAAGTTGGAAACTCTTTGTTTGAGTGAAAGGGTCTTTCCTCGGATTAATTTAACTAATAATTAGTGTTAATAGTTTATATGGGACTTGTTGGTGTTTGGAATTAAAGAGTTTTTCGGTTTTAGTTTGGTTTGTCTTTTATAAATATGATTTATTAAATGAGCCAAATGTCCCAATTATTTTTTTCCTTTATTTAATTTCCCTTTTCCTTTTTAAATACATCAACCTAACTTATGTTTGACTACGAAGACGAAAAATGCCCAATCAAAATAAGATCATTTTATCGTATAACGAATAAAAATATTCATCAATAACAATAAAAAGTTGATCAATCAACGTTGAGGTTTTTTTTAAGGGAAAAAATATCAACTCTTTTATGTAATAATTGGGGTATATATATATATTTATAAACACACGCGTATTACTAATAATATTTTTTTTAGTAGATTTAGTATTATAAATAAGTGGTATTAATTTAATTGATGAAATTATAAAAAAATTAAATAAAATTATAATAAAAAATAAAAAAATTTTGACATTAATGTTTTCTTAATTTTATATAATATTTTTTAAAATAAATAATATAGCTTTTTCATTAAATTATTTTTCTACCCATAAGATAGGCGTCACCCATTCTAGTCTCTAGTTAAAGATTGTCAAACAAAAAAAAATTGAGTTAATGATTATAACACTTGTAATGAGAATAAGGTTAAAGTTTCATATCCTCCTACCTTATATATATATATATATATGTGTGTGTGTGTGTGTGTGTGTGTGTGTGTGTTTGTATGTAAGGTTAAAGAACATGCACAAAAGAAAGGACAATACTAAACGTTCAACACTTAATGCAATTTCTTTTACTTGTGTATAAAAAATTAGCATGATAATTTTTACTTGTATACATTCTAGAAAACCATCTTTAAAAAAAAAATACTATAATCTCATATTTTCTATACACCTTTTTTGCGTTAGTAATTGTTAAGTATCTTGAATTTTATAATTCATTTTAAATTATGAGCGACCCAAACTAGTTTGATGATTGTATTTATACGGTTCTAAGATTTTTTCTTTTACATTGTATAGTTCTTCAAAAGAAATAAAAAATCTCTCTCCCTGCCCGTGAACGTAAGTTACATTAACCGAACAACAAAAATTTTGTATGTTCTTATTTTTTCTTGCTTTAATCTCTTTAATTTGATTGCGTTTATTTTGCACAAAAGTAATGCTTTTAATTCTTTTATGATTATATATGAACATGATTTTTTTTAGTACAAAAGAAATAAAGTTTAGAGGGAATTAAAAAGAAAAATTTGTCATCAAAATGTTGAATGATTTAAAAACAAAAGTAAATGAATTCAAAATTCATGTCAATATCAAATTTAAGGTTAAACATCTCACAGCATGCTTCATAACAAGCATCATTGTTAATGGAGAAAAGGCCTTAATCATATCAGACATTAAACTTTTATTTTTAAGAGGAATTTTAGCTATAAAATTTAAAGCCTAAACAACCCATTGCATGCTTCATGACAAGCATCATTGTTCATGAAGAAAATGTCATAATTAATAATATCAGACATTGATATATTTTTTTCCTTTTTTTTTAATTATTATTTTGGGTGCAACTTTTCCTATTGTCTTGACTCTTATAGCCAATAGTTTATACATTAAAACAAAAATAAGTATACATGTTTTTGTAATCGGCAACGCATGCCTTTCTCCTTATATTCATTTTTCCCAATTTTGTCTGCCTCACTAAAAGGTTTAAGATTTAAAACCTTTCATTTTTAATTTCTCAAAACATAAAACCTTTCACTGTTATACATATACTCTATGGTATAATTGCAGAGAACAAAATTTAAATAATAATAAACAACCTAATTTACTAATGATTATTTTTCATTATCAATTTAAAGGACTTTGCTAAACATGCTATAAGACACTTTTTATAATTATTATATAAGTTTATTGGTGTCTAATGACACAGATCAAGATGATATATATATATATATATATATATGTTACTGATACGTTAATTCTTTTAAAATCAATAAAACTAATATATCAAATGCAAAAAAGCTTTTACAAAATAGTAAATAAATATTCTTTATCTTTGTCTATAACCATTAGTTGAGTGGACCTATTATATATTTAGCAAAATTTTTAGCCAATACATTAAAACCAATAAATAAAGTTATTAGCTATTGCATTTAATATAATGTTATTATCATAAATTATATATTAACTAATTTTTTTTTTAAAAAAGGTGTTTTGAAGAGTAATTGCTAGCAAAATTTAACCTTAGAAAATGTTACTTTATCTTTTGTTCCTTTTAACAATGATTGATTTTTTTTAAATCTATTGATTAATTATATCTTTCTTTGTCTATATGTATGTCTCTTAAGATTTTCGAGTAAGGTGTAAAATTAATTCCCCGATTCACTCAATTGAATCATATTAGTGGATGTATACTAAGGCCACTTTGGGTCATTTTCTTTGTTTTGCAATTCAATCGACACCATTATTCGTAGGCATGGGAAAAAAGCAACAAAATTTACAACAAGCATGTGTTGTAACAATGGCTTTGAAGAAGAGAATTGGAATTGAACTTCAACCAGCCAAAAGCCAACCAATTGAGAATCAGCATATATTCCTAGCATGATAAGTATAGGCAGCGAAATTAAAAAAAAAAAACTCGAAGTTTAGTTTAATTGATTTATGTAATATTTTTAAAATATAATATTTAGTGGATTTAGAGACATCTTGTTTCATACTGACTTGTTTTGTAAAAAAAAAAAAGAATTGTTCTCCTCCCCTCAAACTCATTACTCATCAGCATCAGCTAGCAAAGTAACAAGTATCTATCATTTGGCAAGATGCCAATTCCCTACAAGTGTGTATGGATCGCACCGAACTTAGTGAGACTCTGGCCATATGTTTAAATGTATAAGTTTAAGCTCAATCCTTCTAAGCTTGTCTATTTAAATTCATTTATATTAAAGCATAAAATATTTTTAATTAAATTAAAATATGATTCATAATTAATAAAGTATTATCTTGATTTAGTTAGACTCACAAGCCTAATGAGCTATTCTACTCACGCGGATCTATTTCAATCCCCCCCCTCCAATTCTATATATATATATATATATATATATATGATAGTTTAACATGTTAAAATAATCTATTTTTAGGTAATTTATTAGTAAGTTTAAATATTTTCATTTATAAATTTGCAATATAAATTTGTTAAATAAAATGCTTTGCATGAACTCTTAATTAAGGACGGAAGAGAAGTGTCAAAAACTGAACTTTTATAACAATAAAAAATAACTAAAAAAATACATATATAATGATAAAAATAAAGCATGTACATTAATTATAATTTTCCATTTCCACTTACTAATTAAATCAAGTTTGTAATTCATTTAATTTCCGAATATGACATTTTAGATAAGCATACCAAAAGGAACAATGGAATTTTCTTTTTTAAATCGATTCTCCTCTCTCATTGCTATTTCCCATATATTTCACTTTCATTTTTTTTATTGAAACTTGTTGGGTAGAGAAATATTTGTATTTTGTTCCATTTTTTCATCAAGATGGAAGCAAATTAATGGTGTCGCTTAGTCCTTCATTTCTTTCATTTAAATCTATCCAAAGTTAAATTATTAACCGAATTAGTATTTAATAACAATAAAATATTTTTCATTTAAATTTAATAATTATAATTAAACTTTCAGATCGATTCAAATTTAGATATAAAATTTTAAAAAAATATTTTGAATAATGACTTAATCCAACTATAATTAGTTTCAATGGATAAATTAGTCTTTCAAACTAAGCCATGATTAGACAAAAAGGCCTTTGGCTCTAGTCAACATTCAGCAACATTATTGGTAATTAGTCGTTAATCCCATCTAATGCCGACTTTGTTTTTGTTCCAACTTAAAATGGACGGTTAAGGTCGGCGTTGCTTGTCTTTTTCTTAACAAATAATTTTTTTAAACAAAACAAAATGTATCAGATTATTTGATTTAATTTTCGATTTTCTTAAATTATTAAAACAATATCTCTATTTTCCAAATAACTATACAAAGGTGGTAGACATAATACTATGTATGATTATTAATTTGCACGTAATGGAAAATGAATTAGATTTCCTCATAAAAGATACAAGGGGTGAATAATTTTTTTTTTTATTTCTTGTTCATTAGACTCGGTCTAGGGGTGGTGGAAAGGTAAAAGTGAGACACCCCCCACCCCCCAAAACAACGTTTTGTAAAGAACTTGGATATGTTGGGCCTACATAGTTTTGTAAGCATTTTAAGATTATGTTGGGCCTTCCCCGTCCATTTTGACCAGAGATACTACTGGTCAGACCTTTTAACAAAGGCAAAAATTGAGCTGAAACAGGTTTGATCGGGCTTCCTAAGGCTGCCAGCCTGCCATGCCTTCAAGGACGGACAAATGTTGGGAAAGAAATGTAAAGAAAAGCCAGGAGATGTACGGTGGGATGGGACAATTAAATTATTATTAAGCTCTAATTATAATAAGTAAATAAATAAGCTAGTATTTATCATCAGGCACTTTTAAGTTAACAAAAGCAAACAATGGATCAAAGTAGTATATTTTATTTTACGTTAACTAATCAAAGCCTGCTTGCCTTGAAAGATTAGATGAAGGAAGAGATAATATTACAAAAGAAATAGACATGTTCAAAGCCAGATTATTATGCTATATACTTATTTCGCAAGATAGTTTAAAAGAAAAAGAAAAGAAAAAAAGGTGAAATTAAAAGGGTAGACTCTGGTTCATGTAGGGTTACAGGAATTCTGGCATATATATATATATATATATATGTTGGGGACGGAGGGGGAGGGGGAGGGGGCGGGAGGGAATAAACGAAATAGAATGAAAAATATTTGGGGTTTAATTCAACCCAGGAGCTTTGAAAATACGAACTTTATAAAGTGTAAAATTTTGCTGCAAAATCAGGAATTCTCCATAAATTAATAAAAGACAATAATACTATTTGCAGAGGACATGCATTGTTGGATAATACCCATAATTTGAACAAAAAACCCAGTGTTTAACAGGAGAGGTGATATAAAACTAAAGAAGGAAAAGAAAGGCAACTATCAATTCTGAGCTAGAAAACAAAGAATTATGTTATAATATCTTCAAAGATCGATTAGTAGATAAAATTAACAACGACCAAATAATTCCCTTCAATTGTTATCCTCAAAAGTCATATCCTCTGTTTTCTTCAACTCTAAGATCATAACCAAAAATGTTAAAACCAAAAAGAAGAAGAAGAAAAAAAACAGCAACAAGAATTGAAGACTAACCACTAAAGCCTGGTGATTTCTGTAAAATTTTCAGTATCTTTGCTAAATTAAGATGCAGAAGAAGACCCATTGTTGGTAGAAACATGAAGCTGAATACAACCCTCGTTGTTGTGGATGTCACCACTATTGGAATCAAAGCTAATTCCGGCATTGCCATTTCCATTATCTTCATTGTTGCCACTACTGTTGTTTTCGAGATTGAGATTACCAACTGCTAAGATATCTTTCTTGCCAAAAGTGTTCTTGTTATTGTGCATCCAAACCTTGAGAACTCCTCTATCTACCCCAACTTCTTTGCAAAATTCTTCTACCAATCTTTCTTCGTTCTTTGGCATCCTCCAACCAAGCCTCTCAGCAAAAGCATGCATCTTTTCTTTCTGTTCCTTGCTGAACTTTGTTCTTGACCTCTTTCTCCCACTTGGGTTGTTGTTGTTGTTATTGTCCTCTATCCTTCCCACCATGGGATTAGAGTGGTTGAGGTGATGATGGTACTCATCCAATGGCCCTGAGTAGCCTGTGCTCAAGGCCATCAGCATGTGGGGTGCAGAAAAGTAGTAAGAGTATGGGACTGGTGAGGAAGAGGTATGGGTTGGGCTAGGGCTTGTACCTGGACTATGGGTTGGGCTTGGACTTGAGCTAGGATTAGGTGGCGGTGGCAGGCGGTGGATGAAAGCAGGACCATCATAAGAGTCACGGCGGTGGAAGTTACGGTGACAACCACAGGCAGCGCATATGAGGGAAGCAGGGTCAGATGGGGTAGCAGTAGGGCTAGGCATGAACTCTCCACAACCGTCCAGAGCATGTCCACCCAAGCTTGCAGCATGGTTTTTGAGGCACTCTTTGTAGGAAACCACCATTTCCTGATGATGGTGGTAGATGATGTTGCTGCCGCAATTCTTGAGGAGTAACAAAGACTTGGTCTGACTGTTGTTGGGGTGTGTATCTGATGAGGACTCAGCTCGTGCGTATGGGGTGGTTTTAGTGTTGATTAGGTCCATTGCTAAAAGGGAAATAAAATGGTGAAGGCTTGATGGGCTGAAACTGTGAAAGGATTGGGAGAAGAGAGGGGGGGGGGGACCTTTGTTGGGGTTAGGGTTTTGGTAAGTCGAGAGAATTTCTTTTTGTTGGCTTATAAGTGTGAACATGGGAAGAAAAATAGATGATTTAAGGGGCTGTCATTATGAACTAATTATGATGGATGATGGTGATTGATGAATCGTAAATGATTATACGCAACAATTCCCGTAAAAATTTCAACCAATTCTCATATTTGCTTTGCTCTTAACTTCTTTATTTTTTTTTTTCTCAAATGATTTGATATGGATTAGTTTATCTTATGAGCAGCAAATACTAAGAATATATTTTCACTTTTGATTTTTATTTGGAGCAGTGGCCTGCCCTTCCCTGCCAAGCGGCCCGTACCAAAAACCATGCGTACGTAGTTGGATGAATATGATGCACAGTTGCAAAAGCACGGTGTATTTCAACTCCCTAAAACACTTCATTTCTCTGGAACAAGATTTTGCTAAAGCCTAGTTTTTGTTGCTTCCTGGCTGAGTGAGGGTGAGGCCCATTTTGTCAGCTCAAGATTGCCCTCAGTCGTCGTCTATGCTATTACTACATACAAGATTCGAAATTTTATACTTTCTTTGCAAGTTATCAAAATTTTGCAGAGAATTATGTGAGTAAATAGTTGAAAAAGGGAAATATGGTTGTTATGTTTTCCACAGAAAGGAGAAATCCCAAAATGGCCGACTAAAGTAGTAATTCATTCATTCCCTTGTTTTGCAACCTAAGCAAAAAGACTCGAGAAAAGAAATATAATTTAATTTAATTAATTAAGAGATTATGATTAGTGACATAATTTTAAAATACAAAAACCTACAATTTAATTGAGTTAATTTATAAAATAACTAAATATCAATAATTTTTTTATTCGAATTAGATTTCCTTTTGTACTGATAACGAGGCTGATTTACGATTTTGGCCCTTGGGAGGCCAAATCCACCTACTTAAAAACCCAAATCACGATAAAGAAATTGACCCCTACCTACCTACCTTCCGGTTAGCTTAATCTTTCGGGAACTTAATCAGCTTGTTTTATGAAGAAGATACCAAGCACAATGGCATTACCATTTTCACCAACACACAAATAAAGACGGATTGGGATCTACTTGGGAGGTTGGGACCGGTCACTTCTCTAAAAAAAAATAAAAAAAAAATACTAATAATAATAAAGTTAGATTTAAGGGTAGGGGGCCATCCCCTTAATCATAAGTCTCCCCTGCGTCCACGTGTTATTTAAAAGGCCAAAGCAAAGATACAAAGGCGGCGGGGCGACAAGCCATGATTTGCGTTACCTTTCTAATGAAGCCTCTTCGTTTTTGTTTTTGGTTACAAGTAGAATTTCGTCAAGTTCTCATACATACATACATGAACTTGCATCGTGTAATGTTATTTGTTTTTAGGGTTTTCCCCAATAGGTGGTAGTTGCTGTTGTTCCAATCTCATTCAAATTATGAATTTCTTTTTATTTTCTAGTATTTTTCGTTAAGTTAAATGTACCAAAAAAATAAAATCAAACTAATAAGATATTGTCTTAATTTTTATGAAGATTTTAAGATTGATTTTAT
>JAQSVH010000005.1:4744499-4760695 GCA_029448705.1 Adansonia digitata
AGTTGTCTTAGATTTTAGAACGGAAAATTCTTTTAAAGGCCCGTTTATTTCCGCTGAAATTAACTTTTAAAAAATATTTTTTAAAAAATATAAAGGTTTTATAGAAAAATAGAGAATTTTTTTTAATGTTTTGATGATTCAATAAAAAATATTTTGTTGCTTAATTATTTTCAGAAAAATCTACTTTTTTAAAACAATGATATTCACTGAAATATATCATTATTTCTTTAAATTATAATAATAATTAAAATATTTTTTTCTATTAATATTTCTACACTATTAAAATATATCATTAAAATCTTTCAAAAAAAATTAAATTCTGACAATTTTAAAACGTCATTGAACTTGTTAAAAAAAATAAAAAAAAGAAAAAAAAATTGCATCTTTACTTGTACCAAAAATAAAAAATAAATGTATCTTGAATTCTACATTCAAATGGATAAAATATTTATGTTTAATAACTATAAAGCAAAATAATAATAATAATAATAACACTTCGATCACATCCAGGACCGTGGAATCTTTTAGTTATTGTTCATGGTATGATTAGCTCTACGAGCTAGGTAAGTAAAATGATTGAGACAGCAATTGAGAAATGAATAAATTTTCTTAGCAGAACAAGGACTATGCTTTCAGAATGCACCGTCTCGACTCCATGTTTTCGGAACATTCATTTTTCCTACTGCATCCATATCTGACATTTATATTTAATATATATTTGAACATGAATACAAAAAATTAAATATAACCATATCAAACAAAAACTTATATCCAACACTCACCTAAATCCATCACACTCATCAATTCCTGTAGCATAGGCAAAATGAACAGGCAAGTGGTATAATAAACTTGGGGTTTTGGTTCCTGGTACGCTGGTAGATACAAATTGGGAAATCTAAAATCTTTTATCCTAGTTCCCCATGAAAATGTTACACTAAATCGTATGCTAGAACTCCATGATATAGTTACAATCTTATATTTTCCCACTAACATGCTGTAAAGGGGTGCAGTAAAAGCCAAGGAAGCATTAAAAAAAAAAAAAAATACCATAAGACATGCACTCTCCTCCTTGGCTGGAAAAATTATAAAGGACATGTTCAATCTCCTCTGGACAATGATATATATCAACTTCTACTGATACGAGTAACTATATATCGTCCTTTCTCTAGATCATACACTGTCTTCAACTGAGGTTTCCTCCATTTTGATATAGTCCAAGCTACGAACGTCAATATTGCAGAAATGGCGATGATGGAAAGTAGTGTGGATGAATCATTGGTGATAATAATAGTTATCCAGTCAGTTTGATGCACATCCGAGTTGATTGTGCTTTGCAATATGAAAGCTCCCAAGGCCCAATCTAGTGGTATATCGTCAACCTGATTCGCAAAGCTGATCCTGTTTTAAGATTGAATTCCCATTAGTAAAATTTCAGCTCAGAGAATAACTAAAACCATTGAAAACCGCCAATTTAATATTTTCATATGGAGGAAAGCAACGGTGCCCTAACCGTCATTGAACTAACATTTAAACTAGTAAAGCAGTAAATATACCTTTCATCATCCAAAGATATTTCAAGGCTATCATGAAGTAAGGCCACAATATATGCTGAAGAAAAACAATAGCGCAACAGATCTTCCTCATCGAGTGATTGGTGTTTCTTCTTCAAATTTGACCAATCCTCTTCACAGAAGTGTCGCCCCGCCATAATTAGATCAGAAAGAAAGGCCCTTTGGCGCAACCTAAAGAACTAATCCAGCAGGAGGAGACAAAAGAAAGAAATAGAAGGCTTTTAAAAAAACATAAAATAAGCGCATAAAAAGCAGAAGGGGGTGGAATTAAGCAAGCATAAGCCTGTAAGAAAAGGACAGATTATAATTATACCTGCGAGGTATAGAAGAAATTTTCTGTAGCCAAAAGTTTTCCTCGAAGCTTGGGCATGAAAACTGACCCCAAGTAACAGTGATCATATGAACATTTCTCTGCATCTCAGAATATATAATAATTACTAACCGGTGGCACAAGGTTATGCAATAAATGTGGTGGTTCTAAGAGAGTTTTTGTAACCTTTTCCTTTTTGTAATAGCATTAGTGCAGCAGATCTGCACTCTGAGAAGTTACCCCTAGCTTCAAGTTCAGGAATATATTTACTCTTTTCAGCCATAGAACCTAGCGAAAGCTTTGACGACCCAGGCAAGTATCCTTTAGGTGTACAAGGATCTATATACATTTCCTTATGAAGAGAGTCAGCAGCTGCATTGAGGTAAGAATGAATAATGATCAATACAAACATAACAACTTAACTAACCAGTAACTCTACACCATCTCCATCAAAGGTGGCAAAGATCCTATGAAAATAACCAAAGATCACAAATAATCTAACAACTTTCTCTCTAATGTCCATTACAAATAGCCACAATGACCAAAGGTAAAAGAAAACAACTTTAAGAATTAAACATTGAAACCCAACCTAAATAGTAAATACTCAAATTTGCTCATACTCAAAGTTAGATCTCTTCCTCAAGCTTCAACATTGCAACAGTCAAAAGATGATTAAAATACAACTTAGAATGACTAAAATTTCTACTCTAGAGTTTCAGGGCATAATAAATAACTTTTAAGACTTCTTCAAGCACCTCTAAGCATGCAAAATTTTGGCAGAAAGCAAATGCATTGAAACATACCGGGACTCAAATCTCCTTTAATAAGTAATTCCCTCAATGATTCATGAGCAACATTCTGAAAAAAAAATGACAAAAGTTAAAAACTCTTAGATCAAGTTTGTATTTCTTGGTAGGATCTGTACTGACATGCAGCAAAAATCACAATGCAAAACCATATTGAACTAATAGCAATACTGATTAGAAGCTAGGACTGCAATTATTCTCATCATTATTTTTAAAGGGAAAAAGAAAAACACTTGGCAGCAGGCAGTCAATCAGTGATATCTACTTCCAGAATTTTTGAGCAAAAAAATATATATATATATATATATATTCTCAGTCCATTTAATTTTAAACATGAAAACATACCAAAGCATCTCACTCGGAACAAGAATTGCTAAAAGACTAAACCGTAATTTTTTGGAATAAGATGCCTACACCTAGAACACAATTGCATAGCAACCATACGCAGCAAAAGAAAATAAATAAATTAAAGAAGCTAATGCATGCAAAGGTTACCTGCCCAAAATGAAGAAAGCTGTGGCTATAGAGACTGTAAGTGAAATTCCCAAACTTGATGGAGCGTGAAAACTCAGAAGGCATAGGCTCACTCGAGAAAAAGGTTACCTGAAATATAAGTCTAGCAGCAAAGTTAACACTGATCTTACATGTGCTTCTCAATTTATAGATTTTAAAACCACCAAGCAAAAGGGATATATGCCATTAAATGCAGTTGTAATTAGTTAAATAGTAAAGCTTGTTTCTTTTATATTTTTTTTCCTCTTATGACAATGCAGATGGTTTTGTTGCTTTAAGTGATGTATTTCTGAAACATAAATTTTTGCATGTTAATTACTGTTCCCGAAATGACATCAACTTGTTGCCTTTCCAGACAGCCAACAAAATGTACCTCATGGCTCACTCTCACCGCTGCTTCATAGTTTATAAGCTCAATAAATAAAGTCTTCCATTGGAATGCACTACTTTGAGAAATCGTTTCTTAACACACAAGAAATAGATTCAAGGAATTCTAGTACGTCGTGTCACTAACTAGAAGCTTGAATGACTTGCAAGTTCTGGCATGAAAGAATCCAATTTAACTCTACCCCAACACCACAGAAAAGATTCCAAATTAAAGAATCTAGAAACAGGGAAGACTAAAATGAAAACAAACCTGAGCAGATGCTCCGCCAAGTTCAACAATTCCAGTAGTATGCAGAGGATTACCTCCAAGAGTACCAAGTGCATAGTTTGCAACAACCCAAGCATACACGCCCTCATCAGAGCCTAAGACAATGATAGCATCCAAAACTTAGCCTCAAAAATGTGGATCAGGGATCAGAAACAATGATACAAAATAAGGACTGTAAGAGTTCTAGAATTGAATACAAGAGCTGATCTTTATTGAAGTACGTCAGAAATTATATACTAATAGAGCTGCCAGAAAAAAGGATGAAATGCCAGCACATCCTAAGAAGTTATCACTATCAATTTTGTTGGTTCTCCCTCTGATATAAGACTTCAGCCAAAGTGGACCAAGACAGAGTACACAATCAGTGTCATATGTTAGAATTAACATAACTATCATCCTAATATGCAGATTAAACACTCTTACCACCTAAACTTCCTTTAGTCAAATTTTGCTTTTAAAACAACATCAAATTTTCCTTCATTGGCTTACTAAATTCACCCAAAACATGGTCAAGCACTCAAATCGCTTGGTCACTTCCATCATGTAAGCAAGGAAGAAGTCCAGACATAATTGGTAGCCTTTGCCATTGCTGATTTACATGAGCAATTATAACTACATCCAATTAGCATTTGTAGGCCCATCTATACAGCATTATCAACTTCCAACTTTATCATCCAAATAGTTTCTACCACTAAAGATGAACTTAGACCTCTTACTGCTTTCCTATTCCTCCACCGTCCCATCCAGAACATATCAAAATTGTCCCACATTTCTCACAAAACTCACTCAAAACACTGAACATTGTATTACCTGTAATAACCGAAGCCCAGTCATCGTGAAACTTAAAACCAGACACCCTAAGCAACTTCCTGCACTCCTCCAAAATCCTCTCCTGCACCTCATCATCCAACAATCTCATCCCGGCCGTCGCCATTAACCTAATCTCGGTCTCTCCCCATTGTTTTTTCGGAACTTTCCTTCTCCCAAACTCCAAAAGCTCTTTCAACGAATCCGCAGCTCCTTCTGGATCATCCGCGTACGCCGACAATCCCGGATTAACCCTCAAGCTCTCCAAACCTTCTTTAAAGTCAAAAACTGGGTTTTTGCCTCCATCAACTCTGAATCGAAACACGTGAATCCTCGTCCCTGTGCTTCCGCCATCGATTATGATTCCGTAATTGTTGGAATCTTTGAAGGAGAAAAAGAAAATGTAAATAAAAATAAACAAAGCGAGAGATATGGCGATTGAAATTGAGATGAAAGACGGGATTGACTTGGTTTGACGAGGGTTTCGGGAGAAAAGAGCGGTGGATCGGGAATTGGGTCTGATTTGGAGCTTAACTGGGTCCATTTTAGGTGGGTTAGGGATGGATTTGGATTTGGATTCGATCCGATTTCGAGCATGCGATCGTCGCATCAAAAGATCAAATTTTGTTGGGGAAGGAGCATGTGATTGTTTTCTTTTATTAAAAAAAATTGAAAATTTAATCGGAATTGAAGAAAAGAAAGGGACAGAATGGAAAGAATCAAGAATTTTTTAGGGTTTTTTCCCTCCGAATTGGGATTAACCTGGGGAGGAGAGAGCTATAATTCAAAGGTTTCAGCCCCCCTCTCTCCTCTCTGAATTTTTTTATTTTTTTTAATGTTTTTGCTTTTGTTTTTGTGTTGATTTTGTGCAGTTTTCAACAGCTTTTGCGTGTTTCAACAGCGCAAGGAAACATCTTCGGTCCGGTCCGATCTCAGAAAATTGTCTTCACCGGCTTGGACAGATCCCGCCGTATTTTTTTTAATTGTAAATTTTTCCTAAAATCTTTTGGCTTAATTGCAGAAACACCCTTACACCCTTGTCTCTTTTTTTTTTAATTATAGAAAATCAGTCATATAAGTGGATGTTTAAAAATTGAATAAATTTGATTGAATCGTTTGAAATAATAGTGAAAATATGAACTAACTGAATTGAAATTAATCAGCTCGTTTTTGTTAGTTATTTTATCATTTCACTCGTATTGAATCGAGTTTCATAATGTTAATTGAATTTTTGGATTCAAAGGATTTATTTTAAAAATAAAAAATTTCAAATCGACCTACGTTAAAATGGAATTATTAATTAAATAAAACAAAATTCTAATTATCCAAATCAAACGAATCAAATTAATTGATTTCGATCAATTTAATCGAGAACCCAATATTTTATCGACCTAAAATTTTAAGACTTGAACCGAAACTCATTTATTTTTAGGGACTGGATTTTTATCGAAAAATTGATTTCTAATCTTACCCTTTTGCATTTTTCATTTTGAGAATACATTTATAATTTGTATTAAAACTTCACCTAAAAAAATTACGTAAATCTATTATTTACAACCATCAATTTCTTGTAATATTTGTGATAGATTTTATACAATTTTAAATTTTAATTGATTAATATAATACAAAAATTATAAAAATTTAAATTCTGTCTTCTTTATATATATTTCTTTGTAATATATATATATATATATATATATATATACACACACACACAAACACACACACACACACATATAAAGAAAAAGAAAACACACTCAATTTACAATGAGGTTTTGGTTTTTTGAAAATTTAATGGGCTCAATTCCTTGACAAGAATTTGCTTCAATGGGCTCAAAGTTTTATCAGCCTGTATAATTTCAAGTAAACCTATAGACCGACGGAGGCTCCAAGATATTAGCATTACATGTTGCCTTTGTAGCCTAAACGACAATGAAAAATGATTGTTTTTTCTTTGTAAGAAAAAAAAAAACCCTCAATCTTCCATATACGATGATTAAAATAAAATAAGCTGAATAATGGTAAAACAAGCAGAAAGTAGGAATTTAGCTACAGATTTATCATCATGCATGGAACATTACAAATAAACTGATGTAGTATAATGTGAAATGACAATCACGATCTATTCTTTGTGTCACTGTATTTGGTGGATGATTAGAATTTTCAAGATCAAAATGTAGACATCATATTTGAGCCGAAATAAAAATTTTCAGAAATTGAGCTCTAAAGAATGCTGGCCACAGGCTTCCAGAAAGTGCTTTGGAATAGTATTTGGGCCCTGCAGGCGCAGCTTCCACATCTTGATTATTCAAGATGGAGATACAAAACTCAATGCTCAGATAGAAGATGGTACTTGAAATTGAACCAAAAAAAGGAAAAAAACTCAATCAATATCTTCGAATAAGACATTAAGGATTCAAAACCTTTTTACATAATTTGGGTTTTCCTTTCAATTGACATCTGAAATGAAACATTTGGTAAGATCATCTATCATTATCTTGTTGTAACTCATTGAGTAAAAGCTAAGATCACTTACTGAAATTCAGACACAATATATACATATATGAATGGTTTATAAATACTTTAGCGATTGTTCCTCGTCACCTACTAACAGATATGGGTATACTTTCGACACAAATATACTAATTTTTTTTTAAAATTTTTTAATATACTTGGGAAACCACAATCATATATTCATGTTCGAATCTTTAAAAACAAATGGAGAGTCTGGATAACTTAGCTAATTAACCTTTTATCTGGAATTTCTACTGTTGCAAATGCTGTTCTTACATTCTGGTTCCTAAACACAGCCTAGGAAGTAAGTGCTTGAGGACTGCAGCAATGATGCTGATGCCGATGTTCTAAGTTTTATCATTTTCTCTTTGTTTGTTTAATGCCTCTTTAGTGTAAAAGGGGTTTTGTCAGCTCATGTTATGATTGCTTCACTTTTCGATTAGTGCCAAAGGTTCTGCTTCGCACCATAATTTTGTGGTATCATTTCTATGCTTCTCCATTTGCTAGTCTCTTATTTCCCCTTCTGACTTTCATTTCTTCATTGAAGCAATATCGTTGTTTTTTTATATCACAGTTTTTTGTATCATGTCGGGTCCATCAGATTTTTCTTTATCCAGCCAAATCATGTTTAAAAGATGATAAAAAGGAGAAAATCTATTTGGACACCTTCTTAATAGATAAGAATTAAATTTATTCTTTGTTTGATTTGAAAACACCCCCATCCAACGCTTCACATCTTATTACCTAGCAAAGTCCTCTCTTTTCGTTGATCTACCTTTGAAGAATCTTCTAGATATATACTTTGCTCAAACACTTCGGCATGCACATGAAGTTCCTCATAATAAAATTACAAAAAAATGAATGTGATGATCAGGTTTTAGGATGTCTCTTTTATGTCACTCTATGTATTAAGATGACAACCGAATTGGGCTACTAATACTTTTGATGTAAGCATAAGGTGGGGTGACAACCGAATCTTGGAACATAAGGTGACACAGAGAGATGTCCTGCAATCCACTATATTGGGAAGGAGTTTGCCTCAAAAAAGTGGAAATCATTGGATTGAAATTCACGAGAGGATCAGGTCACCAGGGTTGACATTTCCATTTATCTAGTGGAAAACGACGTGAAAAACCGTGCATTATGTGTAGCATTTCGTTGCTTCCCTAAGTGATCTTTACTATAGTCAAGTAGGTGGAGATAGAATTTATTTGTACAGTATCATTACTAGAATGATTCAATGGCACCTTAGTTGGAGTTAGTGGACTTCAAAAGAGAAACAAAAACCAATAAAAAAAAATCATTGATGAATCTTTTTTTCCTTTATTGTATATTTGTAATATAATATTTGTGCTTTGAAATTCAGTGTCATAACTTCATGATGGACATGGAAATTGGTTAAAACATAATAAAGTTAGAAGACAAGCATGAAAAAGCCTCAGGATAGGTAGATGAACTTTAATAGGTTTTTTTCCCCTTGTCCAAAAACCGAAACCTCGTTTTAGAATACCAGAAAATTGCTGTATTTTTCTTCTTTTAATTATTTTGCCTTTTTTCTTGTTGCTTGAGGGACTTGCATTCCTCGAAGTTTGAAAAATCACCAATCAAATATAAAAAACATGATCCATAAAGAATAATAAACTTCTACCATTTGATTTTCCTTTTTCTTAAAGCTGGCAAGTCATAATCTCATCAGTAATGGAAAGGGAAGGATTATCTTATGAACTTTCATTTCAGAAAAAACTGATGTATGAATTTTTATTTTTTTTTTGCAGAGTAGTTAAAGTCACCATAAAAGATAAGAATTTCTATCTTAAAGATGTAGAAGTAAAGCTGTTCATTGCATTTGAATGATAGAGTAGATTTTCACTGCAAAAGAACCTCAACTTTTTTTGTTTTTTCCTGATCTTTTTCTTTCTTATGCGGGAAATATCAGAGGATAGAAGAATAGGAAAAGTTTGATTCACTACGCAAATTAGAAGCAAAACTGTTTTAACAACCAAGCTTTTTAAACCCTACATCAGGTTTCAACTGATTAAATCATTTGTTTTGGAACTTGATCATTCAAAGTCACCAATGCTTATCCAATTCAATTCGTAAAGTTGGAGTTGTAGTTGTCTGTCAACAAATTCGGGATTTTTGAAGTCAATAAAAGTGCTTATTAAATCAAACTTTTTTCTTATATGTACCATTCCGTTGATGTATATACTTTGCTTTTCCTTGGTAAGTCATGTCAATTACTTTGGAATCGTTCTTTTATAGAGCAAAGTAGTCAAAACAATTTGTATGAAAGTTACTGAGATGATTGTTTACGAGCATTGATCAAAAGAAAAATGCAGAAAAATAAAGTAATAAAAAGTGATTGAGTGTGGGGCTAATATTTTAGTGCTTAATGCTGAAACATTCTTCTCAGAGAGATTCAGTTGCTAACTCATAATCTGGGAAAAGACTGGAACAAAAATGGATATCCCTACCCCATTATAACCTCCTTTAAAGCATCCAATTTTGGCTAATATTTTCTGATGGACAAGTATTAAATATTTAAGTGTCATTCAATTCTTTTTTCTTTTTTAATCTTAAGGTTCTATATAACAGCTGTTTCTTCAAATGGAACACCAAAGAAATGTTACCATTAAGAACTAATCTTTACCTATTTAAGTGGATGGGTGTGCATGAAAGTTGCATGAATCAAAAAAGGAACTATTCTATCAAAGGAAAAACTGTGGCATGTGAGTGGATTTCCTTTTGAAAGCTGAATTCTATTTATCACCTTAACCCAAGGAGCTGCTTTTTAAAAAGGAAAACTTTATTTCCTGCTGAAATTGAATGGCCATCTAGTCATATTCACTTACTCCTCTCACCTGCCAAGAAATTTATATTAATAGAGCACAATAATGCAGGTGCCTATCACCATCCACAAGAGACATCATCCTCTCTTTTATATATATATATACATATATATATAGAACATTGCGGGTTCATGAGTGGCACAAGATGGACTTGTTAAAAGCAGAGAAATTAGAGAGCCAAAATGAGGAATTACAGCCACAGCAACCAAGCAGAGGCACCAGCTTCCTTGGAACTTGTTTCAATGGACTCAATGCCTTATCAGGTTCCTCTCTTCTTCCTTTGATATTAATTATGCAGGATAAGTTCATGGGATGAAATATATAGAAAAGTAAGCACCCAAAAGTAACCTTAAACTATAGATGATTAGGTCCATATGTCAGGTTTGGAATTGTCATATTCATGTCTTTATGCTGATATCCTCTTTACTGCTTCTTTACGGTATATTAAGAAATCAAAGAATTTGAATTACCATCTTTACAATAGGAATCAAGTAACGAAGTACAACAACTTAATCAAATAAAGACATAGTTCCAATAGTTGTGTCAGCTACATGAATCCTTTATGTCCATTTTCATTGGTCTATACCATCTAAACAACAAATATTCTACGTTCGATTAGGTTATCACACTAAGTTAGCTAACTATGCTCGTAGTTCGCTTCAAAGTTCAAACCTTGCTTGCTTATGTACATTAAAACAAAATTGAGCAAAGTGTGCAAAATCTGAGTGAGTCGATGAGAGTTTGGTTATTTCTATTTTAAAATTTATCAAGCTGATCATTATTCTGTTTCTCAGGTGTCGGGATACTATCAATTCCATATGCACTTGCTCAAGGAGGATGGCTAACCCTTTTGCTTCTTTTCCTGGTAGCTATTCTCTGTTGGTACACAGGATTACTTCTGCGACGTTGTATGGACATGCATCCGCCCATCAAAACCTATCCTGATATAGGTCACCATGCTTTTGGATACAAGGGCAGAGCTATTGTATCCCTGTTCATGTATGTTGAGTTGTATCTCGTTGCTGTCGAGTTTCTGATATTAGAAGGTGACAATCTAGACAAGTTGTTTCCAAACATAGCGTTCAAAGTTGGTGGGCTGAAAATTGGAGGAAAGCAAGCCTTTGTTGTACTGGCTTCCCTCGTAGTTTTGCCAACTACATGGTTGAAGAGTTTGGGCATGCTTGCCTATGTTTCTGCTAGTGGGGTGTTGGCTTCTTTTGTTCTTGTTGTTTGCATCTTTTGGGTTGGAGCAGTTGATGGAGTGGGGTTCCACGAAGGTGATGTGCTCTTAAATTGGAGAGGGATGCCTCTTGCTATAAGCTTGATTGCCTTTTGTTATAATGCCCATCCAGTTTTCCCGACATTATGCAACTCAATGAAAGATGGAAGCCAGTTCTCTAAGGTAAGAAAATGATATTATGGAGTTTCTACAGTATCCTACATGGACTCTTCATTTTCATTAAAATATTCATGTTTGACACCTGTGTCCCATAAATATTCGAGCATTGGTATAGAATATGATCTTTCAAATATATATACATATATATATATATATATAACTTCAAAAAATTTGAGTATACTCGTGTTATACAAATACTTGTATCCAACACCCTAAGTCCAAGTAACAAGTTCGTCGTAGAGATGCAAATCTAAAATCTTACCTAGGAAGTGATAACCAGTAAATGTTAACGATCTTTTAGTCCATAAACTGAGACAGTCAAGGATTGGATCAAGCTTTAGGGAGACATATAGACCCATTTTATGCAAATCTGTCATGAATTCTAACAATTAATCATCACTGCATGTTTTTCAGCATCCTTAATGTTATGATTAACTGAAAATAATCTTTTTCTTTTTTCCTATTGTTTTCTCGCAGGTTTTATTTGTCTGCTTCATCACAAGCACCATCAACTATGGATCAATGGCTGTTATGGGCTACCTTATGTATGGAGAACATCTCAAGTCTCAAGCGACATTAAATCTTCCCATTAAAAAGATCAGCACAAGAATAGCTATTTATACCACTCTAATCAATCCCCTCGCAAAATATGCTATAATAACTGCTCCAATCGCTACTGCTATTGAAGAAAAACCGCTCTTCCGCAACAGCAGGTCCCTAAGCATCATCATCAGAACTGCGATCGTGATCAGCACGGTGATTGTTGCCTTAACCATCCCATTTTTCGGCTACGTGATGGCATTTATAGGATCATTTTTGAGTGTCACCGCGTCCATGTTACTGCCATGCCTGTGCTACCTTAAGATTAACAAAGCAGCTCGGAAAATTGGGTTAGAATTGGTAATTATTGTTTCGATTTTGGTGGCTGGGTTATTCATAGGTATAGTAGGAACTTTCACATCCATTAAACAAATTGTAAACCATCTGTGAATTAAGATGGGAACTTATTAGAAAAAGAAAAAAAAAACAGTTTGATAACTAATAATATGAGTAAATAAGGGTTAAAGAATTATTTATATGTTTATTTCTGGTTAGTAGCATATCTTCACGCAGACACAACGCGCAACACGCAGGCCATGCTTCCTGGCAGCAGCAGCATTCCTTGGCCGCGTTCTGTGTTCGCACAGTTCGTTGGCGGTGCATGCTAGCAGCGCAGGTTACATTTAACAAAGAGTCGCTATTCATGGAATGCAGTAAAATAAACTCTGAAATTAGTGACCAGATTCTTAGGGTTACTCCATTTTTGAATGTTACACAGAATATGATACGGACGGTCGCATCATGGAAAAAAATATATATATATATGAGAGAAAGTAAAAGGAAAAAGAAAAAGGGAATATAAGCTCCATTCATTCTACAATCAAGCTATAAACAAATATGATCACTGTACAGCGAGGGGGACAGGTCATTATGATTGAATGAATTTCCATTTGAACAACATATCACAAATTTTCCAATGATATCTCTCTAAGTTAAAATCTAATGAACATACAATGGCCTAACAACGCAGTTTGTAGTCCCTTGATATTCTAACCTCAATCTTCGAACGCAAGGCAATGATTTCTTTCTTTAAAAGTAATTATAAACTATTCAGCTCAAGGGTCAAAATCTCACTGTTTTCTCCCGCATCAGAATCCATATAAAGACATTAGATAGTACGTTTATGCATTGTCCACATGTACTTTTTGAGTTTTGATGTTAGACACTTCGCTGTAGATTCGACAATGAGTAAATATTATATGCTTGGTCGTCAAAATCAATGCAGATATGTGTCATAGGTGACTGCGTGAAAAGTGTATTCCACATACAATTTAAGAAAAGAAATGCTTTCAGAATATTGAACTTTCGAAGCATGAATAAAAACATTGAATCTCTAGTAGGCTGGCCCCTGCACTAACTTCACTTACTAACTAGATCAAAGAGTCAACTCAAAGATATACAACCATCTTAACTGTTTTCAACTCAAGAAACTTGCCCTAGAACTGAACTGCAATTCCCCCCATCCTTTTGGTGTAAACACCACCAGCTTAGATTGGCAGACAATTCAAACATGCTACAAGAGTAATGCGTATAGATCTGATCCAACTCATTAGCTAATTCCATCACATTGCAATAGATGTTCCATTGGGATGCATGTCTTTGCCAAAATATGCTTAAGCTCAGCCTATACTGCAAGTAGATCATAATTTCAGAGCATGCGAAATGCAAAAAATAGCATTAAGTTAATTGGCCAAGATTTTATTTCAAACCACCGAGCGTAATACAGTAAGTTATAAAGAGGAAAAGCAAAAGGAGAAAAATAGAACCTCTTTTCCAAATGGAAGCTGAAAGATTTACCTCTACTTTCATAGCCAAAAAAAATCCAAGACGAACTTGTACATTAGTTCTTCTGCAATTGATGCATTGACAGTACTGCAGTTAATGACTTGGAATCAGGAAACGACGTTTATTGCATTGAAAGCTAAAAATATATGCACCACATTTCATTTATGCAGTATTCCCGCATATATCTGGGCAGCCAAATCTGCATTGCCCAAACGGACTTTGCTTCTTAATTGGCTTAAGCATAGTCTCCCTTGCTCAGGCACCATCTCGTCCACATTTTCAGCATCTACTGTAAATGACCATGAATATTAGCGCAAATATTTGTTAACCCTAAAAGGGAAACTGTGAAAATAACAAGAATCATTAACTATTGGAGGAATAAAAGTGCAAAATTTTGTGGAAAAGATGGCACGGCTGCTAACGAAACTAGCAATAAAAACAGGATGCTAATTTCGAGCAAGGATACACTTTTCCACTAAATCTTATGAAGGGGTATAACACATATTTTCCTTTTGAGACATAAAATATTCTCAGGTCAGAGAAATTATCTCCTTTCAGCAGATAATCATCCAGCTCCAGGCTAAACTCAGTTTGCCTAACTTTGCAGAACATATTCGTAGATTCATGCAGCAATGATCTTTTTTTTTTCAAATTTTCTGCAAATTTGAGTTATTAAATAACCATCATTGCGTAGATTCAAAATTCTAAAATATTTTGTGCAAAGTCAGTTGGGTAAAACCATATAGTCCAAGCAACAGGTTAAGAAGATGGAACATATGCCTCAAGTTCACAAACCATTCAGGATGTTAAAACAATTAACTAAAAAAATGATATGGTTTTCAAGGATTGAACCAATTTCTCATTGTAAATTTCCTCTCTACCTCTTAAAACAAATCCACAACCAATAATTCAAGGTTGGCAACAAAATCCATGGTAAATTTCAGGATTCCTAGCAAACTTATTAGATGAAAAGGTAAAGACCTGTTACCAGAACAAAAGAAGGAAGAGGCTCCAATCACTTGGCAACTATCTAGCTTTGCACATTGCTCTTCCTTCAGTGATCTGATAGAAATACTAAGGAACCAGTCAAAATAAGCAAGCAGCTAGCATGAAATCTAAACGCTTGAGCATAGACCTCCTCTGCCTAAAGAGCAACTCCGTATACACTTTGTGAGTGCAGGGTGCTTGAAGTCAATTTTTCCTATATCGCTAAGCACTTGCCCCTAGGCAGGGTTTCTGCCTAGCAACATCCATTTTGGAAAGAAAAATTGCCATCCCAGAAACTAAAAGCACACTTAATTCATGCAAACTTTCCTTGTCCTCTCTATATCTCCTAATATATTACCTTCATGAAATTGATAATCCAGTTGCATGTGCATATGCTCTCCCATTCCTTCTTGCGGTTAGCAATTGTTTCTAGACCGAGCTTGATGCCGAATCTAACCCAAGCGTGTTATCCCTCCTAGCAACTTGCCATGTGAACATCCTGGAATATCGTCTTGCACAGGTAAATGGTTTCCAGACCGAGCTTGACGACGAATTTGAGTCTGGCGGGTTTTACTTCCTTGCAAGCGCCTATGAGTGTCCTCTTGGATGCTCTGTTGCATGCATGATTGACTTTTAAGGCAAGCTTGACGTCTAATTTGTCTTAACCGGGTCACTGTTGCCTCACCATGAGATCCACCCCTTTCATTTCTCTCATGAGCAGTTTGGGGCATTTCATCAGCTTTACCCCAATTCATATCTGAACAAGGAAAAAAAAACAATCAGATACTTTCAGAAAAAGTTGTTAGAATGTTACAAAAGCCACGACCTGTTGGGAGTTGGATGAGAGCTCTACCACAATCTATAGCCATAACATCGTGAACGATTTCTTGCAAATATTGAGCCTCCATAGTAGAATCTAACACTCATAATGGATAAGTAGTGGCATAATATGAGTCATATACCTGTTAAATTGAAATAACCAAAAGGATTTTCCAGAGTTTTGAGTCATTAACCTTAACAATTTTGAGGTTTTACATTTACTGTACGCAAGTTATACCCAGATTCTGACATTAGTTCAGCAAAGTTCGCAAGGACCAACAGCTGATTATTGCCTCCCTCAGTTAATTTTCCTACAAAGAAAGAACTTTCTTCGCTAGGAAAAACTCTTTCACCTTCAATTTGATTCATTACTTCACAGCCTTGCGGAGAAAGCTCAGCAAGTTGGCTACCATTTGCAAGGATTGTAGCATCCGATTGATGTGCAGCTGCATTCCATTGTTGCTTCCCCCAACCTCGCTGCTCAAGCGGTTCTTCTGGGCAGCTTCACTTAAGCTTTCTTTCTGACATTCGAGCACCGCAATCTTCTTTTGTTGTGAAACATTTCGAAAATATTGCCTCTG
>JAQSVH010000005.1:4775252-4785708 GCA_029448705.1 Adansonia digitata
ACTCCTTTTGCAAGCAGACTTTATACCTTTCTCTTAAATGAGGTGCAATTCTCGATAGAATTACTTGATGCTCTAGCATGGTATTCACAATAGGCATTCTCATCATGCCATCTAGGTATAATGGTAATCTTGGTTTTATGAATACTAGGCCACTAGTTAACCTACTAATAGACGAGAGTAGATCTCTTTATAGGGGTAAAAGAGTGGCTAAAAGTGCTCCCTTCCTCAAGGTACTTGTTGATTGTTTGGAGCTCTTGCATTATTCATATTACGAGGTTATGCACTTTGGGCTGCATTTTGAATAGGATTTGGTGTCAAGCTTACTTTTGAAGTGAACCTGGTAGCATAAATTGGTTATGGTGCTGATGAGTAAGGGGTAAAACCCAGGTTTAACATGTTTGAGAGCTACACAGCCTACACCTAATGCAGAATTCGACTGAATTTGGCATGAATTTCATTAACAACATTCACCTCCTTCTCTTTACCCTTATTCATTGACTTTTTGATTGACCTGGATGATTTTTCAATGGATATCCTACCACTTTTAATAGCATTCTCAATCATTTCACCTGATATAACCATATTGGCAAAATTTTTTATGGGATTTCCTACTAGCCTTTCATAGTAGAGAGCTCACAAGGTGTCGACAAACAAGACCATCATTTTTTTAGTCAAAGGGGGATCAACTTGAGTTGCCTTTTCTCTCCACCTCTAAGCATATTGCTTGAAGCTATCATAGGCTTTTTTCCTATATTCATGAGGGAAAGATGATCTGCTGCCCAATTAGACACGTGTTTATATGGATCAAGGAAAGCGCAAGATAGATCTGCCCATGTATGAATTCTTACGGGGTCAAGCCCTATGTACTAGCAGATAGATGCCCCAGTTAGACTATCGTAAAAGCAATGAATTAGTAGTTTCTTATTCTCTTCATACCTGATCATTTTTTGATAGTACATGCGAAGATGGATAGTAAAGTTGGTAGTCCCATTGTACTTTTCAAAATCTGACAGTTTGAATTTAGGTGGGATGACGAGACCAGAACAAGCCTCAATAACTTTTCATTCATGATCCCAAATTTGTTACTTCTTTTAATAGCTTAAAGGCACTTCTCCAGTGGCTGATACTTGTTCAAGTCTTTATCATTTTTTGAAGACCTCTTTGCTTTTACTTTCTCTATTGCTCATTGAGGTTCGTGACTATAAGCCTTGCCAATGAAGAGCCTGCACCTTGAAATCCTTAAATCAAATGGGATGCTATTGCTGGATTAATGTAAATGAATAGCTGAGTTGATAGGATGTTCACTGCCAGAGGATGTTGCCCATGCCATGCCTCTTCTTGGGCATTGGTGGCTTTGGTATCACCATTCAATTTTTTTTAGGATTGGTTAATTATTTCTCAGCATTGACTGTGCTTGTCTGCCCTTTTTCTTTTAACATCCTAGACAACAACTTGGTTAGTTCTGCAACTTAAGCTTGGAGTTCTTCATTCTTATGGAGTGATTGCTTTTGAGACTTCTTATACATGAGTTCAAGTCTTTTAATGCAGGCTTGTTGATCGTTTTCCGTTGCTTTTCGATAATTAAGAGTGTTATACTGATGATGAACTGTATGTTCCATGTTTTACAGCACCTTCATCGTAAATTATTATCAGATTAGGCTTTTATGATATGTTCATGCATATGTTTGATGCAATGAGAGTGAATATGCAATCATGAAGATAAATAAATAACTAAACAATGAAAGAATTAGGTTAGTCATGCAAATGCAAAAAAAGGTAATTGGATTAAAAAGCAGCTCCACCAATAGCGTCTTTCATTAAAGCAACAAAATGTACCGATTACACATGATTACATTTGAAAATGTAATACAGTTACATTTCCTGATTATGTGGTCAAAGAAATACAACAAGTCTTGCTCATAGGCTCTAGTGGGCAAGATATCACATGTCAAAGATCGGCTACATCCATCATGTTCTCAACTTCCAACTGACCTAGCTAAATCTGCTCTGTGAGATGGCGATGATGGCCCTGATAGTTTTGGCACATGTGTCAGCCACTTGAAGCCATTCTTGCTTCTACTGTTTAAAGGCTCTTACCAATCCGTTGACTTAGTCTTGACAAGCTTGACAAGAATGCTCTAAATCTTGAATTCTGAGTGTCAAAGCTTTATTTTCAACTTAGTTTGCTCTCAAATCTTGAACTTGAGCTTCTAACTGCTCATTCTTTCCTTGCTAAGTTGATGCAAGAGCACATATTTTAACAAGCTTTTCCCTATTGACCCTAGCCGCTTCTCTCTATTGATATAGCTCTTTTTCGAGAGTAGTAATTTTTTCCTCTAAACTAACAAATTTCCAAGTCTTTGGGACTTGCTTGCTTTATTGAGGGTCACATCATCTTTTTTCAAACTCTTGAGATCATCTTTGAGGCTATTTTTCTCTTTGATAACCCTATTTACCTCGCCATCTAGGAGGCAGAGGTCCATTTCTAATTGACTATTTTTGGCCTTTAATAGGGTAACCTCCTTGGCAAAGGTCGCATTTTCTTGTTCAAACTCTCACTTGAGCAATTCAATCTCAGAGGGAAATTCATCAACTGGTGTTTATGATGTCTCAATACCAGAGAGGGGCAAGGCATCATTAATGCAATGGATCCTCCATTCATTATATCTTAGGGTCATACTACTCTCTCTCCAATATCTCTCCACGTAGTGGATTTGTTTCCATGCATGAAAGGCTAGCTGAACTTTTGGCTTGTAATTGAGCTCACCATAGTTTAAACCCACAACTCTAGGTCTTGGATGAAGGGGATGAATCGATGGTACTTGAATTGTTGAAAGACTAAAATAGGTGTGTGGCTAGTGCTTCCCCATAATCCCATGAATGACGCATTACCATAATCTTCACACTGTATATGATAGTTTGTAGGGCAAAATAAAAGGCCTTCCATGTTGCCTCTTCCCACTTGAGGTTCTAAAATTTCTAGACCCATTGCTCTTCAGATTTGTCTTGAGGCCATTCTTTCTCAAGTACCTTAGAGATAGGGCTAAAGTTGGGTAAAAAGTTGTACGACACCCTACTTTCTTTGGGATAAAAGTGATTAACAAACCAAATGTAAAGAACAGTGCACATCTAATGAAGAGGCCTACACCTATTTTCTTGTAAAAATTAAGAGCTCAAATAGCTTTGGCAATGATGATTGGTGTGCGATTAATGTCGCAGCACAAATGAGAAAAAACATCTACTACCATAGCTTCAACATAGCCTAATGTCTTTAGGAACATAACTAGACCATATATCGCCAAAGCGTAGATATCTTGGAATTTTTTGAATGTTAATGGTACTCGCCATTGCCTTTTTCAAACTAGCCCATAAGATGCATTCACTGTTCCTGTTCCCCTTTGTTTTCATATGACTTTTGATCCAAGACTCCATTGTTCTAAGGATTTGAGCTAGTCTTTTCTGGAAAGTTAGAGGGTTCAAAGCCTTGCAGTATATTCTATCGACCTTTGCTCTCTTAATGTTGAATAATATAGTGTATCATCAATGACGAGGACCAAATCTTTAAGATTGAAAGTGAAACATTGATATGTTGGATTCCAAAACTAAGACGCTGCTCATAACAAGCCAACATCCAAATGGACTTGAACCAAAAAAGCAATATCTCCGTATCTCTTAGTGAATAATCCTCTTTTGGTATTGTCCTAACTGGTCCACATAGTCCTCAGATCTTGCCAATCATTTTGACTGTACCCTATCTCGATCCTTTCATGCACTATTAAGACATACTCCAATTTAAAGATGTCCTCATCTTCATGCTGTCGGTGGTCTGACCATACTTAGACTTCCTTAAGAGACTTTAGCTCCAAAGTGGACTGTTGCTCTATGACAGACACCCCTTGATAAACACTAAAGCATTGACCAATTATCCCATAGTGATGGTGATTATGATGAAATGATGCATGCGTGAAAAAAAAAAGCAAAAAAGGAATAAGTTACTAACCAATTCAAAATAATAGGCAAAAGACAAAGAAAGAAAGAATAGCAACAAAAGTGTATCACAAAATTTACCCGAGAGTAGGCGGTACAATGCCTAGTGGCATCATTGATGATCATGAATGTTGAGGCATTAAAAGGATAGCATAACGACATGTCTACAATACAATTGCCTTTTCACAAAGTAGCATGATACTGCGTGAGGACTAAGGTCGACCATTTGAATGGTGACATTTATTCATCACCCTTTACGTTAAGTACATGGTAGGCCATCATTTGGGCAACATGATGGTTTATTTCGATCAGATATATCTATTTTGAGATACCATTGCAAGTAATGGCATTCGCTTGTCCTTACCCACTTATTAAAAAGGATTTTCCATTAAATGAAATGGCATATCCTAAAGGAATGATCATGAAAATAAAAATGACAAACATGGGTGATAATGTTTACCCATCATCGCCCACGTAACTATGGTATATAGGAGTAAAGGTAAGAAATGTTTCCCTGAGTGACCTTACTATTCAGGTTATACTAGTAGCATCCAATATGGTTTAACATGGTTTAGCTTGTAAGGTTCACATATGGGTTTAAGTTGATGCCTATCTCGATATCTAAATCATTCTTCCATCTAGTAAGGACAGCCGAGGCACTCTGATCCTAGGCCTATCACAAGCTTGGCAGAACAGGTCCGATCTAATGGATGTATTTTCTTGTGCAAATGCAGAGGGTTACTTATGAGAGACATAGGTAATTTACACCCCGAAAGGTTATGCCATGCCTATGTGAAGGGTTACTCATAAAAGCAGAGGGCTCATTTCCTTCTAATAATTAGGATACTAACCACACCGTGGTGTTTGGTGGGAATCTAGTGCCAATGCAAGTGTACAGTGTGTGTTGGGGAAATAATTAAAACCTTTTGTTTGATTCCCATATTATCATACTTATTCAAGTTGCTATTTATTCGAAAATAAACAATCCCTAACAATCATAAGATAAAACATAAATGATAAAGATTATAGATAAAATACAAAGGAATTATTTCTAAATAATTATGGAGACCAAAAGACCAAGAACCGAGTGAAAAATAGCTAGTCATAGGCCTAACTCTCTAGCTACCAGTGAAGTTGCCAAGCTATCACCACTTGCCCACCTTTTAAACTTCGGACGATCCGAAGAGCTTAGCATGCTTGACTTAAAAATATATGATGGTTGGTCATGGTCGACCTTTTATGTTATCTCTGGACTGGGATTTGGATTAGGCATAGTAATATGAAAAGAAGAAAGACGATCAGGTGAATCACTTATCCAGCTAGTCTCGGATGGCCACCATGAAGTGGCCATAAACTTAGAGCCACCATTGATCATTTTAGGCTAGGTCGGATCAGATGCCTATTGAAAATAGTATTTCGAGTTACAAAACTTGAAACATCAATTTCAAGGTCTACAAAGTCCAAAGATTCATTGGTTGGTTTTAGAGTTAGTTACGCATAGGAAAGGATTAGCAACCCCATGATGCCTAAAATCGATACCTATTAACTATGTCTCACTTTGGTTTTGGCTTAATCGATTCCATTCGATCATTATTTAGATATATTCCCTTTAATGCATGAAGTTTTGTAAATTTAAATCTGTTTTCTTTAAGAAAATTTGATCACCTATGAGCCCTGGAGGTATGAGAAACATAAGGATTATTTATGAAAATAATGTCCACATTAAGTTTTGAAATTTTGGATGTTTCGTATTAGGCACTGGAGAGATACAAACATGAAGCACTACCTCATAAATTTTATTGGAAAACAAATTTTAAATATGAATACACAATAATCACTATAAAAAGAAAACGAGTTAGCAAGGTGACCAAGATATAATAATAGCATAAACAAACAATCTAAACAAAAGAGAATAAAATGAAGAGGCAATAAGAGTGTGTCTTACAATTGCCTTTGATCATTAAAGAATAATCGTGATGACAAATTATAGACAGGTTTGGATTCGAGGGTAATTTTCAGGAAAAAAATTTTAATCAATACAATCTGGGGCATCCGCAAGGGAGAATATTTTTGGAATTTTTTTTGAAAGCAGGGCTAGAGAATCCCCAGAGATAAAGTTCAAAAAATATTGAGGAATAGAGAGAAAATTTCAATTTTTAATGAAAAATAGGGTTAGAGTATCCCCTTAGAATAGTAGGGTTAGAGTATCCCTAAAAATGAAAATTTTTTATGGTTTTAGATAAGGATTAAGAATCGTGAAGGTGGATCCAGAAAGAAAAGATAAGTTTTAAGTTGAAAATGGGGTTAGAGTATCCTCTTAGAGCAATGGGGTTAGAGTATCTCGACTAGCAACAATTTTAATATAGAGGAAAAGAATATCTAGTATGAAATCATTTTTTTTTTGTATTTTAACCTTGATTCGAGTCTAAAAGGCTTATGTTGTAGGGAAACCTATCAGGTGCATTTCGAGACATTCAAACAATTTGATAAAGGAGATTCAAAAATTTAGTTAAAAATAGGGGACAATATTGTGTCACCTCCCTTCCCAAATTTATTTTGGATTCATCCGAAGGCTTTAGGTGGCGAATAAGGTACCCTTAAAAAGATGACTCGATCCTTGCCGAGGCCTTTTGACACGAGATCAGCCATATCTCATCTGGACTCCACATACTGACTGGAAATATTCTAACAGTAAAAATCCCTCTTACATACATCAAACACACTAGTATGGATTAACTATTTTAACACTAACTGTACCATCTCAGCATGGCAGCTTTATTGTCACAATATATTGTCTAGGCCGGCAACAATTGCTCCATAATGGTACTTCTACAAATATGTTCATGAGCCACTCTACTTCTCTTCAAGCAGAGGTATATGCAATAAACTCTTATTCTATGAAGAAATAAGTTATGTCTGTCTGCCACTTTCTTTCGATGAAATTGCTCCTCTACCTAATGGTAAAGACCCAGGCAGACATCCACATATTCAAAATTCCTAGAAAATCACTTTCTAAGCAGAATTAATTTTTGAATTTAAGTCTGTCTTTACACTGGTAGCATATGTAGGGGAAACGACATACCAAACTTTGAAAAATTATTTTGGGCTCATCTGAAATTGTTAAATTGTGAATAGTACCTTTCTAGAAACGGAATTTCATAAATGTTTTTAAAAAATGTTTAAAAATTTTAGAAAAATCGTTTGATGGGCCAAAATGGCCTAAATAGAATATCAAATGTTGGTTCGAAAGGTCTGGATAGCAAAGGTTCAAAAAATTATAACTCCCTCATCAGGAATGGTCTAAGGGCAAACAAGACACCTTTGGAAAGGTACTTTGATGCGCTTTACAGAAAAATAAAAAAAATCAAGGAAAATATTTTAGGGTTCAAAAATTATTTTCCAAACTTAGACTACAATGTCGCCAGAGTAAAACAAAGGGCTATTTGATATTTTCATGGTTTTTTTCAAAGATAGGCTCGGGTCTAGGATGTCCAACGTTCATGACAAAAAGTAACGTAGGTGTCACAAGTTCATTCCATAATCTCAGAGTAGTTTGGGACAATGAAATAACCCATCGACCATGTCACTAAAAGGGATATTGGAGTTAAGATCAAGTCTTAATACTTTAACAACTAAAAGATGATCATCTTTTTTTGAAAAACATCATCTTTGAACCTATTTTACCATAAATCCAAAGCTGAAATGTTTGATTTATCCCCAAGATTTAAGGACCAATTTTATGAAAACATTAAATCCATGATATTCTTCATCTATTGGACGTAGCATGTACTTAACTTGGGAATTTGTTTTTTAAAAATCAAATTTTTTAGGAAACAGGCAAGCATTTTAATAAAGATGTCATGAACAAAATACAACCCACATAAAGGTTAACATGGACTAAACATGCAAACACACAAAGACGAATTTTAACATGGAAATGGGTGATAAAAATGCAAGAAGAGGGCAAATAATGTGCATGGAAATGATATAAACATATTTAAACATAAGAATGCATGCTAATGTTGTCAAGATAACATTTTTTATGTCATGAGACTCCTTAAAATACAAGAAAATGCATAAATAGACATACGGCATGTTAAGGTGAACATTTGATTATGAAAAGAATATGTGAATATAAAAAAAAAAAACATGGCAAAAAGTGCATGAACTGAGGCTGTGATAATGATGAAGATGAAGCATGGCATATTTGCACATCCAAATAGCATCAAGGTATCAAGAGGGTCATCAAGATCCTAAAACTACTATTACCAAGCCAACAATAATGCATAAGAGTCCTAAGGTGGTCATGATAACATAAAGGGCTCATTAAAATGATGTAGACGATAAAAATAGAAAACTTATGCAAAAAGATAGAAAATATACCAAAAAAGCTTGAACTTCTTCTCTCTTCTTAAAGTAGTGACATTAAGCTCAGTTTCTTCCTTTTTTTCGCTATTATTTTGCAAGAAAAGGATGAAAGGAAGAAGCTTTCTAGTAATATGGTGGCTGGTGGGGTGTTTTGAGGGTGAAAATATGTGAGAGGTTAAGTTCTTGCAAGTTTTCAGGTGGTGGTTTGGGGGAGCTACGAGAATAGAAGATGGTTGAGGGTGCAAGGCAATGGAATAATGTTCTCTTGGGAGAGTTTTTTTTAGGACTGAAGATTACTAGAGAGTTTTTTTTTTCTCAAAATTGTTGGAGAGATTTCTTTTTCAGGTAGCTAGAAATCTTCTTTTATTCAATGCTCAACCAATGCTTTTAGGAGACAAAGCAAAAGCATTTTTGATCTTTCTCTTATGCACCAAGAGACATCTCTAGCTACTATGCATAGCTAATTTTCTTCCTATTGGTTCTGCCATGTTGAGCAGGGAAGTAGAAAGGCTATGACATCCGGCAGATAGAGATATGCCTACCATGCCTTTTTACAACCATATCTTTTATGAAAGTGACCCTTGTCATTGGCTATTTCATCTCTCAAAACTGGTTTAAATCTAATCACAGGCCCAAAATCGAGGTTTGCAATGATTCATGACAGTTTCTTGCTGCAAAAAAGCATGTTTGAATAAGATTTTTGAAGGCTAAAAAATGGTTCAAACTTGGGCAAAAGTGCCTTGGTGTATTGATACAAAACATGTTGTATCGATACAAAACATATTGTATCGATACACAAGGCAATTTTGGCCCATGAGTATCAATACAATGAGGTATGAGTCGATACTAAGAACAAAAATTTATTTCCAGTCTCGAGACTTAGAGGCTTGTATCGATACTCTATGGATATGTGTTGACACTCATGCTTGTTCATTGATACATTTTACCAAAAATCACAACTTTAGTTACTGCCAAGGTCTGTATCGATATAAATATGCTAGGTATCGATACCCCACTTGAGGTATCGATACCAAACCCTCTTATATCGATACTATGTGTGAAACTTCAAGTTTTTGGTGATGTAAAGGCCTTCTATCAATACTCATGCACCAATATATCTTGCACATACCTGTGGCTTCCTGACTTACCTCAACTTGGTCATAAACAGTGGGAAATTGATCCGTATACTTATTTGAATGACGCCAATGACATCATGAAATATGACCTTTAATGCTTCATTTTACATTTTTCTTTAATACGAATGGCACTCGGCAATCACCGTCTAGTTTTTATTTCTTATTTTGTAATTCTACCATCTTTCAATTAAGTTTCGGGATGCCAAAAGTTGGCCTGGACAAAATGAAGTGCTTACAATTATAAGATACATCTCGATCATCCCTACTTTTATATTCTTTTTTGTGTTTAGTTCTCTATGACATTACCATATTCTTTTTCATCTTACTAACACGTTTCCCTACATGTTAACCATCATGTATTCGTATATAAAAGTATTTTAAAAAAATTTACAAGGCAAAGTTTCATGTTGGTAACTCTCTAGTGCCTAACATGGAATATCCAAGATTTTAAACTTTGATTCAAAAATTAATTTTCACTAAAATCCTTATATTCCTTATACCTCCGCAACGCATAGCAATATAAATTTTCTTTCAAAAACTGTATTTACAATTTCACAAAAAAATTCATACATAAAAGGAGATTCTATTTAAATAATTACCAAATGGAACTGATTAAACCAAAACCAAAGTGAGATATAGTTAGCAGGTAACAATTTTAGATGTCACGGGGTTGATAATCCTTCTTCACGCGTAACTAACTCTCAAACCTAACCAACGAATCTTGGGACTCTGTAGACCTTAAAATCAATGTTTGAAGTTTCATAACTCAAAATGTTGTTTCAATAGGCATTCAATCATGCCTAGCCCTAAATGGTTAATGGTGACTTCAAAACTATGGTTACTTCTAGGTAACTTGGATGAGCGATTCGTCTGATAGTCTCTTTTCCCTTCATATTGTCATGCTTAATCCAAATCTTGACCAAAAGATAACTCAAAGGCTCCGCCCAACATCATATCTTTTAGTT
>JAQSVH010000005.1:4795284-4839463 GCA_029448705.1 Adansonia digitata
ATAAAAAATTATTAAAATTATATATAAAAATTATCAAAATTATATATAAAAATTATCAAAATTATATTAAAAGTTATTAAAATTATAACAAAAGTTATTAAAATTATATTAAAGACCATCAAAATTATATATTAAAATTATATAAAAAATTATATTACATATTTATTGTTATTTATTATATATTTATTTCAAATTATTCATGTCTGATCTCACATAGTAGTATCTTACCATATTATCAATTCAATTTTAATTGTTAATTTTGATTATATTTTCATATTTCGATTCTCATTAACTAAGTAATATTTTAAAATTTTCATGACTTAATAGTTAAATAATTAAGTTTTTGATCTTAACTAATACAATTATTTTAACATTCTTTAAAACATTATTATTATTATTATTCCTAAGAATAATGTGAAGGTATTGTTCTAATAAAATTTGTTAAAAAAAGAAAATATATAAACAAAAAAAATTCAATATTTAATTTAAATAAAAAAGTATTAATTGCAAAATTTTATTTAAATAAAGACTTTAATGTTTAAAAGAAAAAAAAGTAGTAAATATTTATTAATTTAACAAAAAAAATTAACAATTAAGAGTAAAATAATTAATTTAATAATTGATAAAGGCATATATATTATTTGCTATTTATACTTTCGAGTTTGTACTTTTATACACAGAATTGATAATCATTTTCACCAAGAATTTTTGTTTATAAGTATTGCAAATTTTGGCATTCAATGATAATACTTCTATTCAATTTTTTTTTTTTTTTGCATTAAGCCAATCATGTGTGGTGTACTAAAAACTTAGGATTAACCCCAAAAAACTTTGACTAACAGGGTAGGACTAAAAGGCTCAAGAAAATTGAAGAAACTTTACAATAATTATACCATAGTCCCAGTCACTCAAAATCTTGATCATTGAAGAAGAATCTTTTCAACTACAATAAAAACAAATCTTTTTTGCTGGGCTTATGTTGGATTAAATTTAAAATTGTTTTTCAAATACAAAAAGCCTTCTTCTTTGTCAAAGGAAAATATCAAAGACAAGGTGGAAAACAATGAAAAGTGGCAGTAAAACTATGTTTAGGCATCAGCATTTCACCAGCAGCATTGAAATCTACACGCACACCACCCTCCCTAAAAAAAAAATATCTTCCCTTAACTGAAAATGACTCTTCCTTTACTTTATTTCAAGGGATAAACATCATCAAATTGATTAGCGAGTCATCAAACTGCCACAATCACTCAACATGTCTTGTTAGGGAGTATTTTGTTTAAATCAAATATTCCAGATCCTTCCACAACCTTTACCAATGTGAATTCTGTGGGCTCCCCCTCCATTTGTAGCAGCTTCCTTGTTATATCTTCCCAAACCCCATTACTGGTTTTAGCTAATTGATTCGTTCTTGGACTTCGAAAGTTGTTACCTTTCTTCAAGTTCTGTTCTTTCTCCATAGTCTCTCTTTCTGTCCTAAAATTTAAAGTTTTTCATGGCTTCTGAAACCGAAGCACCTGAAATTTCTTCTTTGTTTGAAAGGTTTTTGAGACACAGGGACCTCTATTTCTTTCTACCCTTTATCTTGGGATTCTCCAACAACAACAGTGATAACCATGTTTCAAGAGAAAGCCCTGAAGACCCAGATCAAGAAACAGCCGAGGAAACGCCTTCCCAACGTGAAAGAATAATCCTTATCAACCCATTTACTCAAGGCATGGTAGTGATTGAAGGAGCTGCAAATTTGGAAGCTTTGCTACGTGGTTGGGCTAACAAGGATGGCCAGCCGCCTGCTTCCAAGGCGTCCATAGAAGCCATGCCAAGCGTGGAAATTGGTGAAAATGAAGATGGAGAGTGTGTTGTTTGCTTGGAAGAGTGGAACCCCGGTGACTTGGCAAAGGAGATGCCTTGCAAGCACAAGTTTCATGATGAGTGTATAGAGAAGTGGCTTGTAATTCATGGGTCATGCCCTGTTTGCAGGTATAAGATGCCTGTTGATGAAGAAGAGATGGGCAAGAAGAGAGATGAGGAGAGGAATAGATCTGATAGGCAGATTTGGGTTAGTTTTTCAGTTAATAGTAATAGGAGAACTGGGGATTCTAATCGAGTCCCTTCAGCTGATTCTAATAATGTCCCTCCATCAAGTCCTAGGCCTGAGGATCATGAAATGGAGGGTTAGAAGATTTGTGTAAATATTTTTTTTTCTTTTTGCTGCCGTTGTTTTAAATTTTCTTTTGATTTTTTTTCATCTTTTTTGAATTATCATGCATATATAGACACGTGTCTTTTCCTAAGATCCGTTGATGATTATAAATAAATTTATATTTCTGTTGGTGAAAACAATCCCGTCCAAATTGATTCTCACATGAATAATCCTACTACTTTCTTGCATAAGAATATTCCAGGAAAAAAATGTGATTCATGGTGATTTTGTAAAGAAAGAAGCACCGTGAGGAACATGACAATTAATTTAACTTAGTTGAAGTATGAATTTGTTGTCAGCATTCAGCATAAAAATGTGGAGTTTTCAAGGGTTTTTTTTGCGTACCGAATGAAGAAATGTCTTCCCTTTTTCTCAGGATCTTGGTCCCATGATATCTTCCTAGCATTAGAAGTGTCGCCATAGAATTTGTGCCTGGTGATTCCAGGAATGTTGAGCATCCACAACTCTCGATTCCTTTAACTCCATAAACCTAATAATCATTGTCCACAACGATGAAATCTCCACGGTAGTGGAAGTAGGTCTTTAACAGTCGCTTTGCAGAATTTCATTTGCTCATCGATGCTAGTCATTATAATTTTGATGTTTACCACCATGGTAAAGGGTAACAGATTGAAACTTTGCTACTCGTTCAAGTAAATGTACCAGATTTGCACAGTTCCCCAAGTCTTCTTCTGCTGGATAGTTCTATTTCACTAAAGGGTTTTGCCTAGGGTCAGTACAGTTTAATTTTATGTCCATCTTCTATATCCGAAAATGCAATCTTGGCAGCTTTTTGGCATTCTTGTTGAAGTGAAGCCAGTAGGTATAATTCCTCCTTAACTATGAATTTGAAGTCTTCTGCAATCCCTGAAACTTGAGGGGGCTCTGGTGTCTGATTTTTTTTTTTTTATTGTTTCATTCAAATGAACTAAAATATTTTCGGGATTTGCTGCCCTGGGAAGATCAGCTGTGGTACAATTCCAGCTTTAAGAAGGCCAAATTCGACACCCTGCTTGTGCTACTGATGTAAATTTAACAGTCTAAATCAATGAGAAACCGTAGAACTTATCATCCAACACCGAGGGATTGTCATAAGGTGATCCACCTCGTTCCGCTAATAGAACCGAAAATTTCGTGGGCAGGATTACTGTCATGGGGCAGCAGGCAGTGCCTCCGCCTACAACAATGTAATCAAAGTACTTACCTAGGACTTTCTTTCACATCTGAGTTCAAATAAGGAAGTTCAGGTTAATAATAATATTACAATCAATGTTTAAGGCTTCCAAATGGAAATTCTGCTCTGGCTTAAGGAGGATTTGCTAACAATTTATGTTAGATCTGTCTAGCTTCCTCAATTATTTGAGTCTATGTGCGTTCCTCAAGTATTTGGGTCTATAAGCGTGGTTTAGCTATTGATTTGCTCTTCTTTTGTTGGAAACTTTCAAAATGATTTCGCGGCAAGGATGATTTTAAAACGACAAACAAGAATTCAGATGCATATAAAAATATAACTGATACTCTGGATGATGGAAGAACTTGTTGATTGACTTGATCACCAGAAAAATGAGTTTTCGGTCCAACTTCAACGAAGTATATTGGGAATTCTGCAATTAGCATCGGTCAGTTTTCCAAGTTAGAGGGATCGAGAATAAGGACAAGTCTCTGCGGAATATACATTATACCTTCTTTTGATATCAATGTTATTTCAAATCTTCTTGAAGTTCAATACATATGGCAATATACATGATTTATGGACCAAAGACTGGCTCTAAAAAATCAAAGTTCGCTGCTTACACTATATTACTAACAACAAACCAGCAAAAAAAAAGGTTCCAAGCCAGGACCATTGAGCTGATCTATTCGACTATTCCCTGCAGTTCAAGTCTATTGCTTTTGGAGCTGATTCGATGTCATTATGGCATTGGCTATTAAGATCAAATGGCCCCAAGAATCCAGACTGTCTCAAACGACTATCAGTTTCATTCTCAGGAAGCTCTAATCTTTTAGCCAGTGGTTGCTCAGCACATATTCCATCAGAAATGTTACCCGCACTTCTTTTCTTTACATTGGCTTGATTGCTTGAACCACTAGTCAAAGGCTTCTTTTCTTGGTGAATGTCTATTATGGAAGGTTCAACATTCCGAGTACAAATATTCTCATTTTTTGGGGGCTCCTCCTCAGCCTTTCGCCCAGAGCTCTCGGAAGATGTCAATGAGCTCTCCATTGAACATATAGTACCCTTCATTGGTTTTCTTTCTTTTTCTTTTAAGCTTGAACATCCTACTTCTGTTAGTTCTGAAAACGAAGAATTCGTGCAGCCGGTGGTTACCATTGAGACTAGTTGAGAGAGTTCAGCTTTAGCAAGTTCTACCCCAACAGAAGATGAGCTATACCCAGCCAGTGTTTCTTGTGCTTTCTTTAATACTGATTGTAAGTACTTTCCTTGAGCTTCAATTCTTAGCCGTAAACGTCTCTGGACCTAAAAATGGAGAAATAGCCTGATTGATATGCATTGATGCATCAGTGATTTAAACTGGAACTGCTACAATAGGCCAGTCTTACCTCAATCTGTTCATGAAGTTTTCTTTGTACTTCCATCTGCATTCGGAGAGCCTGAGAAATCCGCAAGCTTCTGATGAACACAATAATTAGACATCAATACAATCTGTTTTATTATCATTTCCAATCCAAGATTTACCAAAAGTTATATAACATCCACTTATAACTATTACTTGTTCGTCTGCTTGTGAATTTCATCACTTGCGTCACTACCGAAATTCCCATTACTGCTCTGAATCTCTCTGTAATCTGTATCACAAGAATGAAAGTGAAAGAGAACAAAGATTATACTGTTGTAAAACTGAGCACATGAATATAGATGCAACAAACAATGAATTCTTAATCTCACCATCTTGTTCATTGCTAGGGCAGATGTCTGTCTGTTGGCTTTTCCTCAGCCTGTATATCTGCAAAAAATACAGTTAAAGCTTGTTTTATTTTCCTATTTGGTTAGATAAATAGAGTATTAATATGATTATATAACGAAGAGTATAATTGCCTGTAAATGGCTTTTAAGATGGTACAAAGTGAGTTCAGAAATCCCCATGACTCTCATCAGACTCTTTGGTGTTGCTTCTGTCCAGAAATAAACGCAAACAAATATGAATATATTATATTCATAGTTTCATAACAAATAACAATAGGACTAGACAAGATTATCATTATTAAGGTTATCTAAAAGGTGTTTTTACTTAACTGTCTGCTCCTCCAAGTTGATTGACCGCTTCAACAAATCTTTGATGAAGTTCAGGAGCCCACTTCAGCCTAGGCTTTGCATCATTTGACAGAACCAAATTCATGTTTTGGTTTCGAGTATTTTGCAGCAGACCCATGTTTTTTTTGTGTTGTTTAAGAGAGACAGGCAGAAAACTGAAGCTCATATGTGGGTTTTTGACCCTGTTTTAGTAGCTCTAGTTATGGTTTCAGTATGTGGCAGCTATAATTCTCTTTATGAGTTTGGAGTTGTTTGGGCTGTCCTATGATCTATCACTCCATATCTGGAAACATAGGTGGGGTTGCATTGGGGAGGGAATATATGCCATCAACTGTGGCTCTTTTGTTCTCTCATCTCCTATCACATTAACTTTCCTGTAAAAAAGAAAAAAAATTTCTTTCTTCTTTGACTTGTGTCTATGTCTGTTTGTGGCGAGCTGAACAAGTTGCTTAGAAGACAGTTGACGACCTAGTGAATCCTGAGAAAACAGGAGAATGTTAGAGAGCACGGACTTTTGGCTTGAGGCTTAAGTAAGTATATATAAAAGGCTATTTATACTGGTTCGCAGTCTTTATTGGAAGCTTTGGATCTGGACACAGGTAATTCAGGCATTTTCTTTTATTAAAACTTGATGAAGCTGCTTAGAAACTGAGAGCTCGTCATTTGTTTTCCACGAGTCTATGGCTCGACTTGGTCGTGCACTGCTTACCTGGACCTTAGTCTCTTTAAACCTAACGACTTGAGGGGGGGTGGAAATGGAGCGAATCTCTGGTGCCAACCCAAAAAAAAAAAGAGAAAACAACACAGTTAAATTTTTAGTCTCAAAAGAAGAGAAAAGAAGAAAAGTGAATGATTTGTTTTTATCTCTGCTGTTTTTCTCCTTGCTTGATTCCCTTGGTGAGTTAAGGTTAGCCCCACCATGATGAATAATGGATACAACTTTCCTAACGCTATGAGGAGCTTTCAGGGGAAAATATAAGTGAGAGATTACATTGACAGGAAGGCTATAATGGATAAGAATTTCCTTTTAATGACCTGAAAGAGAAACACCAGTAGATGAATGAATCAAAGAATCTAATATTAGATTTTTGGAGTAATTTGGACCCAGCTGACCCTATTTCTCTTATAAAGAAAGTATTCTAGAAAAGAAAGTGACTCAATTCAAACAGGTCATCTTATAGATGAATGAAAATAACTCCCATACTGTAAATTCTTCCATGGAAGATTGAACCAAAAGGGGAGACAAATTCTGTAAGATTATCCCATTATAGGAGAATCTCTGGTCCTTGGTTTTTTTATTCTATCATTGGAACCAGCAGCTTGACATACAAATCCATTTGCAACTTGAATTTTAACATCTACAAATACCATCCAAGTGGCATCTGAAGGAAATTCCAATATATCAGATCAGGTGCAGGTCCAGGCACCATAGACAATGATAACTTTTTGACAAAATATTTTGGGATGGGTAGTTTTCTATATGCTGCTGTTGATTAGTTCTTTTGAAGCCTGCCAAAAATAAATTTTGGATCAGGTTTTGGTTCATTTCTCACCTGATAATCATGCTCGAACAAAAAAGTGAGCAAAGGCTTATATTCCAGGTGAGTGCTAGAAATGTAACTTCAGCGGACCTGAAGTTACCCTCACGTTGAAGAAAAAAAAAGGAAAAGAGAAAAGGGAGTCGCCATAATGGCAACAATAAATCATAAAAGTCAACTGAATTAGAATAATCTTCAGATTTCTTGGGCTGCGGCCAGGAGTTAAATTACTGGAATCAACATCCAATGATTGATCTCCAAAGTATTGCAATCTCAGTGCCATCATTCGGTTGGTCTGCTAAATCAGTAACCCATTTTCCAGGATTCAAAGGTAAGGAAGATTAGATGCTAAGTGTTCTTTTATTCAGACAACCAGAAGAAAAAGCAACAGGCCACTTCAATTAATTAAAGAAGTAGAAGATATGTCCAAGGTTTTCTCTAGGATTTGCTTGAATACATTTGCCTTTATCACTGAAAGATCCCCAAGAAAGTTTGACTCACTAAAATTTTATAAACAGCTAGTTGGATACAATTCAGTAAGCATAGAGTGGAAGGTCCTCTGATCAGATTGTCGCTATCATCATTCTGTTTAACAACCAAAAAGAAAAAGAAAAATTTAACTACGAGATAAACATGGTGAAGCAACAAGTGGTGGGTCCATTTTCGCACCAAGAAAGGTTCTTCCTGAGTAAGCATCGGCATCTTTATGTCTCGAACTATAATTCCTCGGTGTCAATCTCATTAGTTCATATTCTCAAATAACGGAATAAAAATTATCGACAAAGTTCTAATGATATGTGGCCCGAAATGTTTGAAAAACAAGAAAAAAAGGAGAAGAGTTATTGACGCAACTTTCACTTTAACCGGCTGCTGTACTTGAACCTCCTTTCTTGCTTTAATATATTCCATAGCTGGTAAAGGAGATTCTGGGATGATGCCAAACCGGCCCCTGGTATTTTTTAGGTGAATCAAAAGCCATATAAACAAAGGTGCCTCATCAATTATTATTCTTTAAAGATAAATCCATAATGAGAAGAATAGATGGCCTCAGCAGGAATCTAGAAAAAGAGAAACAAAAGGAACAAGTCGCCATCCAAATAAAGAATAATGGAAAATTTCAGCTAAAAATTATGTTAGCAATATGTCAAAATCAAGTTTAATTTCTTCATATCATCTGGGTGATTGATTGTAGTCTTTTTACCGTAAGAAAATAACAAAGCAGGAAACATCACATGTTCAAATGATAGTTGAATGTTATCCAACATCTCTATCAGTAAATAGCATCAATCAAGTACAGGGGTAAAAGAATCTAAAAAACAAGCACATAGTTAAATTACGAGTTTACTGATATAGACCTGCCATTAAAACAGTGTTGTACCCTTCAAGCTGGGTTTCTTGTTTTGATCTAGTTTAGAAGAAAAGATTACAGATGTTAGAATTTGAACGACTTAATGAATGTCACTTCTTAATGATGACAACATGAACTCAGTTAAATTTCAGGCTTAATTTAGTAGTAATTCATTTACCTATCTCATCTGCACAACTATTTAAGCCCTGTTGCTGCTTAAGTACTGTCTTCATTATTTTCTAAGGATCCTTGGTTTTTCCATTTTTTCTTTTATTCTTCCATTTGAAGGAATGGTGGTGGTGTTACATAATACAATGTTTAAGAGGTTCAACTCCATGTCTATGTTCCAGTAGGAGTTGTACATAACATAAAGTTACAAATGAAAATTTTTTTTTTTTAAAAAAAAAAAAAGGAGAAGAAAGCGAAAGAAGCAATAGACTTGGAAAAATGGCAAAAAGTTTTCATTTATTGGAAAATGAGAAGTAAAAAGTAAAAACTCTGCCTTATAATTAAACAATATTCAGATCTGATTAAAAAAAAGGAACTATACCTGAAAAAGGGAAAACTCATCCATTTACATGTATCAAATCGATGCCCTACCTCACTACCAATCAAGAGCTATACAAACTTGTTGGCATTTTTTATGTTCTTCTCTAAAACGAAAACAAGGCTTACGGCATTGTGAAGTTCAAGGACTTTTATGTCTAAGATAAATACATGATTAATGAGTAAAGCAAATTCTAGGGTTAATCTTGCAGCTAAAGTATATATAAAATTTTTCACCTAGCTATTTGGATTATAATGCAAGCGCAGCGCAGTGCTTACAAATGGTAGACATGGTTTCTTTCTGCAGCAGGATCCAAGACAGTGAATGTTTGAAATTGCCTCACTAAATGAACTAATGAAGCCCAATCTCTAGAATCTGTCCAAGACCCCACAACACGATTGATAGAGACAAAGTAAAATCATGCAGAAAATATTCCTTCAAATAATTCAAGCAACTCTTTTTTTATGAAAATAGTACATCCAACATCGAGTAATTGTCCACTTCGTCCACGTCACATAAAATAGATGTGTTACTACTTCATGACTGAATTCTTAGAGACCCACAATCCAAATTTTCTGCCGGCTAATAAAACTAATATCCGAATCTATAATGATCGAATATGCAATCAAATGGTGTCGAATATTTGACTTTTTCATTATCCATTGCCATCATTAATGATGTTCATTCATTCCTCCTGAGAATGTTATTGATAATTGAAGTAAAATTAGTGGGATGATGATGGTGCCGAACAACAAAGATGGTTCTTTAGTGGTCCATCAAAAAGAGAGATCATATTTCCCAAGGTAAACAGGGCTCTTTAAGTTGTCACAGCAAATGTCAAGAGGAAAGGGGAAAAGAGAATCTAAAACTTGAAACCTTGCAATTACTTGGGTTCGGAATAGTTGTCTTTTGTATTTGTTTTTCTTTCCTTCATCGTCATGACAACTGGAAGGAACATAAGCAAACACTTAATTGTATAAGAGAACAACGATAATAGCAATCCTCAATTGGATTTTCTAAACGAAGTTTAAAGTTGAAACCTAGGATGATAAGGGTAGCTGATGAAGATGAAGACGTAAGAATCGATTTTAATGAGTATCAGAAATTCATGGAGACTTTGTTTTTATGTCAAATGTTGAAACATAGCAAATTGTTAATTTTCTAACACCTTTACGTAGTTCTAGTTGTTTTGCTTACTATTATCCCTACCTGTAGCTCAAATGGAGGCCCAATAGCATAAAAAAATTAGAAGAAGGAAAAAAAAAGAAATGGATATTGGGCTTTACCAGCAGCTCATGGTCAACATTTCATATTATTAATTTCCCATTCTCTTCCGAAGCGGCTGCAATATTTGTTCCCATGTAGATGGCATGAATCCTGAGAATGATTCATGATGAAAGAAAGGAAGTTCGACAGCTTTTCCTCCATGAATGCAATCTGTTGCATCATTTATGCCTCAATTTGAAAATGATGCCTTCATTACAAAGTTTCCAGTTTCTCGTTTTGTCTTTCTTCGCCTATATATATATATATCCGTGCCCCTCGTATGTTCTATCAAACGGTATTGTTTTTCTCATCCATTTGTAATGATTTTTATCCGAAAATTAAAAACCAAACCTTAAATTGAGGAAGTAATTACACCACTGAATTGATATATTAAATGCAAAACATGACTTCATCTATTTGGATGATTCCCATTTGTTTAACTAACGTGTGCACTTGTCTGGGGTTCCATCTCTCCTATTTGTTAACTCATTTATCAATATATGATACACTATGAAAATCTGGCTTGGAAAGTCCATTTCAGCACTCACTTTTGGCTCCACGGTCATAGCTCTGGTTCAAAACCCAGGGGAAAAAATGGGGAGTTGCAGTATTTTATAGTTTTTGAAGGGGGAAAAAAAGGGGTAAAGACATAAAGATGGCAGCATGCTTTATTTGTGACAATAATTATAATTTATTAATATTTTGTTTCAACTTTTGGAAAGACTCAGGATTCAAGAGAGAAAGGGGTAAGTAACAAGAAGAAAAGATGATGCTGGGGGATATGACCTGGGACAGATTGATGCAGAGATTTAACTACCGTCACCCATCTGAAAAAACAAATCCTTTGTCTTTACCTCTAATGGCCTCTAAGTTATCTTGGAGCACTTCCATATTAGGTGGAAACCTTTGCCAGGGCCCTTTCTTTTTTTTTTGGGGGGGTGGTTGTTATTTTTCTAACTTCATATGGCTCCTACTCCAAGGAAGTCAATGAATAGTGGTGGAACAGTCTCACAGTGGCTGTGACTGAGGCTGCTGCTGGCTGCTCTGCTGCTCCCTGCTGCCACTGATGATGAAGGTTCACTGACTGATACTTGAGGTGTGGGTGCTGTGTAATCTGTGAGACCTTGGGAGGTGAGGAACTCTGACTGTTGCATTGCCATTACGTATGAAGGGTGGTGCTGCACCTGGGCAGAGAAACCAGAGAATTGGGGTTCGTCAATGGGCGTATCCCAAGATCTGGTCTGGTTTAACATGCCCATCATCATGTCATTGCTCTTAAGACCTGTTTAAACACGACCAGTTACAACGTAGAGAAACTAGCAAATTAAGCAAAGACAACGTAAATGTAAGGTAACGTAAACTCAGATAACGGTAAAGAGTGGATTGGATCTAAAGCAGCAAAAAGGTAAAGGAAAAACGGTTACATCAGTCGATGTCCAAAAAGCAAAAGAATAATTTAACAAAAAAGATCATCAAACTTGGTTCAGCTGTAAAGAACGAAAGCGAATAATAAAAAGAGTTGCAGTTGATAAATTCAAGGTAGGTTTCCCAAAAGGTTAACCAATGAGAAACAGCACAAAAATCCAAACACACAAAACTGCATAATAAACATGGAGGGGCTTTGAAAGGTAAAAAGGAGTTACGGGGGCGATTATTAAATAAAAGACTCACCAGGAAAAAAATCAAAAGGCGCCTGTTGTGCACAAAACCCATTGCAAGGGACCTCGTTGCTTGAGATTGCTTCTCTCCCACTGGTCATTTGGGGTGAAACATTTGAGGAGCTACTATTAACCCCAGCATCAGCAGCACCGTTGAAGGTCCCAAATTGATAATGCGAGATGGTTCCAAGTCTTCTATTGGGGATATTGAGACAGTATGGGGGTGGTTCTGCCCTTGTGGCTGCATCACTGCAGACAAAATTTGGAGTTTCTTCCACCCTTCTATAAACAGATTGACTCAGCTTCCGCCTCCTATAGGCACTCGATTGTTCTCTATACTTCCTAGCCATGATTACATGCCAATGGTTCTTCACTGCATTATCGGTTCTTCCAGGGAACAGCCTTGCTATCATTGCCCACTTGTTACCATAAAGTCGATGAGCTTGCATTAACCTCTCTTCTTCTTCTTCTGTAAAAGCTCTTCTATTGATCCTAGGGTCCAATTGATTAAACCATCTTAGCCGACAGCTCTTACCTTCAAGTACAAGGAGACAAGAATCGGAATGAATGAATCTTAATTTAGTTAGCATACTAATTCTAAAAACACTGAAAAGAGATGGAACAACAAAATGGAAAGTGGGAAAAAGTTTTTAATGAACTAAAGAAAAAAATAATACTGCTTTTCCCCCTTATTTTTGGCCACTATCTTTACCTGATCTTCCTTCCAACTTCTCTGCTATTAGGTTCCAGTTCTGAGGGCCATAAAGAGCTACAAGTTCCTTGAGCTTAGTATCTTCTGCAGGCCTCCAGTGACCTCTGGCACAGAGCTTTGACTGCCCACTATCTGTTTCCTTGCCACTTATTGCATTCTCATTGGGGTTCTCTTCATTTAAGTTAGCATTGAGAGTAATGGTCCTATTATTATCTCCATACCCATCACTGCAATCAGAGCCCTGACCCTCCACAACATCAGAGCTGTAGTTTTCCTCAAAGCTCCTTGTTTTGCAGTTTCCCATGAGATGACAACCCCAAGAAGCTCTTCCTTTTTCCAAATGTGGGACTTTGGAGGCATAACTGTCCTGTGAGGAAGAAACACTTGAGCCAACGACACCGTAGTTTGGACCAAGAGAAAGAGAACCCATGTCTGGGAAAACCATCCCCTTTGAAGAACCAGGAGAACAAGACGAAGAAGAGGGAGTAGTGGACGAGTAAAAGCTGAGTCTATTCATGTTGTCTGGTGCGTATATAACAAACTTGTTAGCCATGCCTTCATTTACTCTTCCGACAAATGCTGTTATACAACTGTTACAGAGTCATCTTCATGCGTAGATTATTTAAAAGAACAAGAAAAACGAAAAGCATGTTTGACGAACAGTGAAAGACTTGGAAGAAGAGAAGTTAACGCAGATTTAAACTTGAAACAGCATCAACTAGGTGTGTGTGTGTGTGTCTAAGAGAAAACCTACACGGCCGGCCTTCCCCCTTTCCTTTATAAAGGGCAGAGGGACTAAAAACACTACTTGAAGTAGTTAACTACCCTGACTAACCATGAACCATCGAATTTAACTAGTTCCTATATATTATTAAATTGTTATTGTCTCCTTTCTCTTTCTTCTTCAAAATCCAACATAATTCACACGTGTGTAAGCTCCCTCTATCTCTCATATTTCTCTCTCTATTTCCCCCTCCGATGGGCAATGAGGGTTCTTAGGCTGTCCCTCTCTATATTGACAAGAAAGACTCATAATGTGATGTGTGTAAGCTTGGAGTTGTGCACGTCTAGACACCTTTCTTTTCAATGGCAGAAATTGAGAACTTGACGTAACAGGCCCCTGTCAAAACTAGTAAATAACCTAGCCCTCTCCGTCTCCATCAAACATCAGTCCCTATACAAATTTTTTTTTCTTGTTTTTTAACTTGAGGATTGGGTTTAACCTGGGGTTCAGTTAGCCCCCTGAAGTTGACCCAGCAACTAAACCCCATAAATCCCCAACCAAGAATTTACCAGATGCATGTCCCTTCTTTCCCAACTAATTATAACAGTACAAAAAAGGCCATTGCCTTAACGTCATCTTAGCGGCTAAATTCCTAACTCCCCCCGCCAATTCTTCTTGTCTCCTTCATCTAAAGCTTATTTCTGATATCTATTATTAGAAACAAAGATTCTACTAATTGTTTACATACAAACATAAAAAAAGGTATTTATATTTTTCCCTCAATCCTTTTTCCATTATAATTAATCACTATTTAACATGATAAATATGAAGATCTATTACAAGTTAAATATACAGTAGTAATACTTTTTTGCCCAAAATATATCAGCTTCATCACCTAGACAGGGCTAAAAATGCTTTGCATTTTATAGATACATTCATGGTGAAGATATTCAGAGTTAATTTATAAAAATATCCGAGCAGTTTCACTTTTTTCCTTTTTCACATTTTTACAATATAGAACAGTAAAAATCAGAAGAGATGATTATAAGGAAAAGAGATTTTCATGGTGGAAAACTGAAGCAGGTAGATTCAAGCTACTATTCTCTAAAATCACTAACATCCACAAATAATTCAATACCCTTTTTGGCAATCCTGAGGTGTGTAGGTACATACATGTCACTATGTCAGTACTGTGAGGCACCAGAAAAATAAGGATAGTATCAATTTTCTAATTTTTGTGCATTAGCTCTCTTTATCTTCTGTTTAAGTTAATTAATCATCAAATTTAACAGTGCATGCATTTAATAGTTTCATTTTTCTTTTTAAATTGAGAACACTGTTTAAAGTTTACACGTTGCCCTACTCACCTATTAGTGTTGCTGTTACCTGCCCACTAGCTTCTGTCATGAGTCATGGCCTATTAAAAACGTAAAAAGAAAGAGGTTTTTACCACAAAATTCCAGAATGTCAAGCTTTCCATATTTTCTAACTCGGTTTTTTTTACCATTAATAGTTCAAGGGGTGAACCTGTAAATGGGAAACGACTTTTTTGATAGTTTCCGATTGCTTCAAAGATGATAGTGTGTCAGATCAGTGAAATGAAGGTAAACTTCTCAAATAGTAAAATCCTGTCACACTCAAAACCAAAACCTCCATTAAACCAGTCAAAAGCATGAGCATATTTCCATGGAAGGAATGTCCTTAACCTTTACCCAGGAAAATGTTAAAAGACTTGATTAATTTTATATTATATGCCAGAGCTATAATTATATTATATATAAATACGTGGATAAAAGAAAGGTCCCAATTTTTTTTTTCTCAGTTTTCACTAACTGGAAACCTAATGACAGACCTTACATTTAATGAGACCACAGTGTAACAGGAATGTACTGTCATTGCTTCTGATGAGAAGAATTGGACAAAGTCTTTAGTCAAAGAACTTTGAAAACCCAAAAAAAAAAAAGACTTTATTTGAGAAAAGAAAGCGGCTAAAACCCTAAAAATAATTTTAAAAGAAAAAGGAATCTAAAGCGAGGTTAGAGTTAGACCCTCCATTTTTGCTGGTTTACTTCTTAGCTCAGTTATTAAAATTTGTTAACTCTTGTACTAGGCAAGGGCAAGGGCCAGAGACACCGGTTCCCAAAACCAAGGAGGCTTGTTGGTGTCGCTTACTCTCTGTTTTCCACTGCTCTCCTTAGGGCCTCACTGCACTGCTTATTAATGGTGGGTTTCTTTTTCTTTCTTACTTCTGAGACATAAGATTACATAAGGTTTTCTTGATGTCAGCATGACATTGGAACTGGCAAAAACAGTTCATTTTATTTTTGTCATATTTATCAAATTAATTAACATATATCATTTGGAAAATATATATATATATATTATTGTAATCTGAATCGTAGTAAATATAGCAAACTGCATCTTTTTGCAGTAAATAAATATTCCCCGTTAAAATATATATATATTTATATTTCCATACTTGTTTAATGCCATTTAGCTTTCATGAAGTCTACGAAGAGAGGAAAAGATTTAAACCGAAGGAAAAACAATATTGAATCAAATCTAAATTGCTAAAAAGATAATGAACAATATGTATGGAAATCTGAGAAAATTGAGACAAACTTTGTAGCATGCATAACATGTAAGTTGCTGCACGATTGGATTACACCCTTGGCAAGAAGGAAAAAATGCAAACATTCAGAAGTATAATAAAAAATCATCAAGAAGTGGAAAACCTAAAAAATTATACACAATGAAAATATCATCAAGATCTTACTTTCTTTCCTATTTATCCTTTTCAACTATCTAGGTAAGATTAGCAGCTTATAATAATTAAGTATTTTACCTGATAATGAACAACTCCATAATTTTTTTTCTTCCCTATCTTTTAGTCGTGCTACTCTAAGACCCATCATAAATGCGAGATGATGTATTTAGAATAAGAGGCGTCTAGCGTATTGAATTTGAAAGTTTTTTTATTTGCTTACCGATGCTTAAGTTAAGTTGAATCTGAATATAAAATTTTATTTTATTATTTAAAATATGTTTAAATATAAATTTATTATTTTATATATATTGTCAATAAAGTTAAAAGATATGTCATATTTTATTTTTTAAAATATAATTTAAAAGAAATATACTATCTCATTAATATTACTTATGCTATTTTTTAAATTTTACTACTAATATATCAAATAATTTTTTTATCGTAATTAAATTTATATTTTTATAATTAAATTTGAATAAAAATAATTTTTATTATTTTATCAATAATATTAATCAAACCAGATTGGACTTATCCTTGCTATATGTCTCTCGGTTTTCAATAACCACTATTTTTTGAAATAATAATAAATAAATTTAAACATAAACTTTCTTCGTTGATAAGTCAGCGAGATAAAGTGGTTTAATACACAGACAATGAAAAAGGGTAAGTTAGTTTTGAGTTGTGACATGGGAGACAGGACAGATTATTTGGGTCTTAAGGGGGGGGGGGGGGAGAAGAAGAAGGCAATGAAGAAAGCCCCCTTATTACCAAATTTCAAGAACAGAAGGACATATTGTTGTTACATTTTCAGGTAAAAAACAAAAGGACAAAGGATCACTCGGTCTCCAACTTTTCGGACAACCATCATACATACTGTAGTAAATCAATGGCAGGTTAAAACTTTTTGCAGTATATTTGGAGAATACGTTGCCATCATCATCATCATGCATATCAGGCTCTCAGACGGTAACGATTTCTTGTATAAATATTGCATATCTCCGAGTGTTTGCACGTGTGCTCCCTTCTTTGCACATGTGTAGAGCCTTGCATGAATCTCTTGTAAGGCAAAAGAGGTTTTCAAATGTGAACTGGCAAAGTCACGAACATTGAAACATAGGATGCTTGGCTTTTGCCCTAGTTCGTTTGTCTTACTGTCAGTGATGTCACGCTCATTTGATAAATAATCAAAATCAAAATAATTTTCAATCGTTCGTCCTATTTGAAATTTTGGAAGGTAGTATTACTTATATATTCTGAATTTTAATAGGTATCAAATATAATTATATGTTTATGTTTGATTATAGATTGATTAAATATAGCAAACATAAACGGACAAGGGTTTGTTAATTGCTGTCAGCACAAGGAATGGGTTGAGTTTAGAATTTGAGTAATTAAAATTGTTCCTACTTTTTTCTTTTCCCCTCTTTGCCCCCTCTTGTATGTGAACAGTTCATTTGATTTTAGAATTAAATGACTTTGAAATGTTCATAGAACCTTGCCTAGTCAACATCCCTCCTATTTGATTATATAAAATGGAAAAGACAAGCTCACTGTCACTGTCACGATCGTAGAAGAAAGTTTTGAATCTCATCTCCATATGTCACATCATTTAAACTTAAAGAATCGTGATTTAAATTCTGACCCTAAATTTATACGATTATGAATGGTTTTATTTTGCACTTTTTAATATGAAAAAGGACTTTTATGACTTGAACTTAACCATCTTTATTCGAATTGAAACAGAGGGTTTTTGTCAAATGCTGTGGAACTTTTGATGAATATTTTGTTTAATTACTAAATTAATAAGCAAAGGTGTTGGATAAAATAGCTGGGGGCAAGGTATGGGGAGCCTCAGTAAGTTGTCTTAGTAAGAGAAGCAGTAAAGAAGGGGAAGGGGATGGGCTCCCACAAGACCCCAAGCACATGTGCTTCAGTTGGTTAATACCGGAACATGAATTGAAGATACATGCTTTTGGAATGACCCATGCTTGTAAAGGTTTGGAAATTAGCTTAGCTAATCAAATATTTTTCCGCTTGTGGCTGAAGGGGGAGCCACCCTCAAATGCATGAAAAAAAAAGAGGTCACATTGGTGATACATTACGGATGACCCACCATATTAGTAATAGGGTTGATCCATAAGATTCCGTTGGAGCTGTTCCCTTGGAACCATATGAAAAAGAAAGGCAAGATGGTGCACTGTTTCTTAAGGGGGTACCCCCCCCCCCCCGAGAACATGACAAAACCCAACAGGTAGAAATCAGACTGCGATTTTGCAAAGGCGCAAAGCATAAAGTTAACTAATTTAAAGGGAAAAATAAAAAAGCAAGAAACAAGGTGGACAGCAGCAGACATCATATATTCTTGGTTTTCCTTGCTTCTAAATCTTTTTGGATATCAAGTATGGAAGTCGTCAGTTAACTTTGTCTGAAGGCTGAACAGCAGTTACAGCACCTTGGGATCCTTTGCCCATGCTATGCGAATGTGAGAGATGTGACTTCCCTAATGTATTAGCTTCTGGGTTTGGGGGGTTTCAGCAAAAACTTATTATTTACTTGGCAGAGAAAGCTAAACCCTACTAAATTTTCTAGAATAGAGAAAGACATTCTAGACATTGATATTTGAATCACTTTTTTTACATGAATAAACTGAGCTTACTAAGATTTTGCCACCATAAACCAACAAGGAAAAAAAGAGAAAAAAAAAACCCAAAATTTTATGTTTCTTGATCTGCATGAAAGCGGATTTAGTTACTAAGATTAATTAGGAGAAAAAAGGATGCACGATTTGGCTAATGTAGCAAGTAGCTACAAACAATAAGGCGAATTCAGGACGAAACCATACATTAAGATGGTCTTCGAGCCAAATTCCAAGACCTTGCAAAAACGCCGGAGATAGTCTAGGATTGCTGGAACTTATTAAGACCCACTTCTTAAAGCGCGACGGATGGCCTGCACACCACATAAATGCTTCACTTCCCACACAAGGCATCAGATTCAAAACATGAATTGTACCTTAGTTTCAAGAGTTGAAAAAGGGAAAAAAAACCAACCGAAACAAAGAAAAATACTTCAAATAAGATGAGAAAGTGTAAGCAATATTAGCTTTCATATATTTTCTTTAATTTGCTCCAGCCTCAGGTCAAATCTGCTTCGGTCATAAAATGCGTCTTCTTCCATGATTAATACCATGAATTGGCAGCAAAACCTTAGGTCAGCATAATATTATTAAATATATATATCTCACTTTGATACCGAAAATTTTTTTACATGCTCATCGAAGAAGTTACTTGTCCAATTTACTTTATGAGCATATTATCAAGCCAATTAACTACAAAAAGACATGAATTCCTATCAACCAAGGACAAATATGAGATTATGCCCCAATATATGCGCCTAGCATGTAGGCATTTTACAATAAGAAAAAGTTCTTTTATTCTTTAACCTAGCAGATATTACACCCACTACGGCTTTAAAGTCATGAAAGTGGACATTCAAATACTAACTGCATTTAGCAAGATTCTTCTTTTACTCTCGGCTAATTGCATTTAAGTTGTAGCAGGATTCTACTACATGTAACAGCAGAACCTAAAATGAAGCCTACAAAAAAAAACAGTTCTCAGATATAGTGAAATACTGTACTAATAATTTCATATCGCAGTAATGGTACAAGTAATAACTAAACCAAATACCAATAAAGACGAAAACAAGCTGAAGTCAGCACCCAGCAGGCCTAGGTATAGGGGTTAAATGGGGTTTCACAGACTGAGTTCTGAATTATCCAAAAAAAGTGGTGAGGACTGAGGGGAGTTAGACTGTTCTAAGTCCTTAACACTCAGTAACCATTCTGAAACGCAAGGATCAGAAACCAAAGGTAGCTTTAAAAAGATAATGAAAATTGAGTCATTGTCAAAATTAATACTACATATAGTAAATATAGGTTTAGTTTTCTTGGCTCCTTTTTTCTTTATGATTTGCAAGACGTAAACAGGTCATAGTAAAAGTGGCCTAGGTCCTCCAGGAAATTAAGGGGGGGGGGGGGTTGGTTATTTTAAGCCCATCGAATTTGACATAAAGTGAGAAAGACCCACCAAGGAGCCAGGCCACCGGGGCGGCTCCCCCTCATCTCTTTTTCTCACTGTTACACTCTCCTTCGAGACTTGAATCAAGTGAAAAACCAGAAGGCACAGTACAGAAAATGCCAAGGACGATGCCTTAGGGGGCAGGGCTGGGAAAAACAAAAAAATAAGCTATTAGCCTAATACTAAGAATTTGTAGAGAGCTGTAAGAAGTTAAGTGACGGAGAGGGAACTAAAAAAAAGGACATGGAGCTGATTTTGTTTGAGATTTTCTTTCATTGATTTAGGGAAGAGGCACAGCTTTATTAGCATAGAGGAATTGTCTGCACCTGATAGTTGTTTTCTGAAAAGTTACATTAGCTTCTTTGCTACAGTATTTAAACTCTACTCTCTCTCTCTTTAAAAGCAAAGAAGAACAAGTGATTGTACCTCTCCACGTGCGTAGACCCCATATCGTGCTGCTCCAAACAAACAAAAGCAGGCCCAACGGTTCATGGTCCTGTTGACACCGTACAATAAAGGCCTGTGTGTTGTGTCCATTGCTTCCATGTAATAATTTTTCAGACCTGGTATAGTGATATTGACAAGGACACAGTAGGTTAGAATCCTTGGAGAAGAAAAACAAAAATTGGAAATGAAATGCAATGCAATGTTTCAATAGCATCCCAACTTTATTCAACCTCCTAACTAAAGGCCCCCTCTGCTTGTTTCAACAAGAACATCTAGATACTCTTGCCAATCTCAGTCCTAACGCTTCTCTCCTTCTTCCCCGACTAATTTATGTTCACGATTGTTATTTTTTTTCCCATGAAATTGTGATGCCAGTTGAATACCAGGCGAAAGCTATGCAGAGAATCACCGTAGCAACAAAGCAACAGCGGTGACAAAACCCAAAAAACCAGTTGATATTGGGTCAATGGTCCTCTTTGCTCCGCAGGGAAATGTGGGGTCAAAACTAATAAAATTGCTCTCCCACGCCCAGGCAGCGATGTAGATGGTGCTGTAACACTTCATTAATGATAATTGGCTCACTGTAGCCAGGGCTTCTTAACTGCTCTCGTTGGAGAAATGAATGCCAATTTTAGCTGTAGATAGAACATTGGATTCAATGTACTTTCCAATGTTTTCCTAGCTGCTTCGCACCTTACCTTAATCTTATGGAAAATATAGCGTAAATCAGCTTGTTCTTAGACCATAATAATAGTAGATGTCTCCTTGGCAGGAACATAAAAAATTTCTAGGCTAGGCCGCTAGGATAATTCGCTTTCATCACTTTCATTGTGTTCTCACGAACAAAATACTGCCTTAATTACCACTGGGGTCCTCAAGCCTGGGAGGGCCGAGAAGTGTTGTTCTAGCGGTACTGTAAAAGTCCTTCATTGAAAATTGATTCTCATTTCCTACATTTACATTGCAATCTTGGTAAAAAAACTAAGTAAAGTGTGTGATTAAATGCATGAATATTTGTTTTTTTTTTTTTTAATGATTGACAGTTCCCGCTGTTGGGGCAACAATAATTTCAGTATTTGTGCTCTGTTTTCCCCCCATATTGACAGTAATGAAAGGTGGTGGTTTTTGCGAAGGGACTGGGCACTATACAAAGATTCTCCCTGACACAAGAAAAGAACACCCAGAAAGAAAATACTCATAAATGCCCAAGGAGAGATGACTAGTTTCCACGGATGCCAAGATGTTTTTGCGGCAGAAATATTTCAGAACAAAACTAGAAAGAGAAATTCAAGTTACATTTTTTATTGTTCGGCAAAAAAAAAAAAAAAAAAAGAAAAGAGGGGAGAGCACGACAAAGGCTAATGTAACAGAGTGATAAATGTGGATCCAAACCGTAAGCCAGTTTCGAGCTCCCCCCCCCCCCCACAAGTCGGTGACAGTATAGATATCATCATGTGCTACTGCTTGCTATATAAATGCAGAACCATTTAGCTAACAGGAAATTAAAGCAACATTTTTATGCGTCTGGAACTTTGTTATGTAGAGCTTTGATTCATACGGACATATAAGATTGGGAGATGAGTTTGTACATGCAGATGTTTACTATTCTGGCTTTACCGAAAATATCGTACATGCTTTCATATGCTTTATGTAAAAGAAGCCAATAACGATCTAATTAACAGATTTCATTACAGTCAAAAGTTCAGAAGTCTGTATCTAGAGAGATGCCATGACACAAAAGTTTCAAAGACAAAATATATCCTGACAGCAAATTTAATTATACAAGTTTTGTCCAGAAACCGGTTGCTTATTAACTAATAGAAATTTTGCAAGATATAAAATATAAATGATCATATGGCCAGTTGTTCAAATTCTTCCCTCTGAAATGCATTACATTAAGTTATAGACAATGCTCCCATTGGAAGGCGTTCTGCAACATGCTATCAATGATGCATAATCAACAACAGCTGAAAAGACCCAAAGTTCTAAAATCAAAGGCTTCTGGATATGCACAAGTAGAGGGGTGGGTGTGGAGGTGAGAGAATAGATGATAGAAATTAAAGACGGAGGAGAAGCATTACTAAGTGAAAAAGAAGAGATCTTCAAATAATGTCAGCTTTAAATCAACTGAACTCTTTCCTTAGTGTTTCATATCCTTTTATCCTTCTTACTGATGCAAAAAAATGAAGCAAAACTTAAAGCATCTCTCGTTTTTCATAAAACAAACAAATTCCAAAAGCACGATGATTCCTTCGTCTTTTTTACAAGAACAAGACTACAGTTCTTTTTTTTGGTTATGGACAAGCCAAGAGAAGGAAAACTACACAGTGGATCTTGATCATCCATTGGAGGGATAACAACCGCCAGGAAAGCTTGATCAGCTAAATATCAAGCATGATCTGAGCTCCTTCAGAAAACAATTAGCAGCAATTTCAACAAATTTCACCCTTCTCACAAACTGCAAGTGCTCTAACTATATTGGTCTTTGTAATCTCTCAAGTCCAAGTATCATCGTAGCAGGATTCTAGTATTTCCAGCACGCTAAAATCTTCAAATTGATAAAATAGAGAAGAGGCCACCTTACCATGAATAGCCTCATAGCTATCTGTCAGACAAGGAGATCTCCCCATCAATAAAAATCAAGTCCCCCATTAAAACCCCATAAAATATCTAGGGCACCATCTTCAATGTAAAACCAAACTGCCCTCCAAGCAGAATATACTGTAATGGTAGGAGCCAAAATTCTTAGCAATGATAAAATGAAAGCTAATAAAAGCAGAAACCAAACAATCAGTCATTATATTTATCTGGTCAAATTAATGGTTTGCTACTCACCAAGTATTTCTTTGTAAATTAATCATGTGGAATAGTAATTTATAAAAGATCTAAGGCAACTTGACTGCCAAGTTCCAACGAACTGTTTTTCTTTGTCCATTATACTCTAAGGAAAGAAGTTCCAGGTTCCTATTTTTTCGGGTGGTGGGTTGGGTGGCGGGTTGGGTGGCATGTAGAACCTTCAAAATGCAGATATTCCCCCAGGGAAAAGAAGGTGGAAAGCCATAGAACCTCCGTCGCTATTACATTAAGAAATCAAACTAAAACATGATGGGATCTCTCGAAAAACTTAAAAGGGTAAATCAAAGAACTAGTAACCGTTGGATTTGAAAAATAAGGAGAGGTGGTTCAGTTAACAAGCTAATCTTGTGCAGATTACAATCAAATACTCAGGCAGCGCCCATTATAGGGATGGCAGTGATGAGTGCAAGAAAATTTTATGGATGGGAGGTGCAATGCCATATGAGTTTAAGTTCTTTAGCTTTGAAGAAAAAGGGGGGGGGGGTGGCACAGCCACACAGGAGTGAGGAATTTATCAACATTATAGGTCCCAAATTTGATGAACTAGTTCTTCTCTTTGCTTCTAACAGATTACCAAAACTATAATTGATTTCTAATTGAACATAAAAAAAGGGGCAAAATAAGGTGCGTTACAGGCATACCAGCTTTAATTTGTCAGCTCTGAAAAATTTTCATCTCAGATTCTGTTCTTGCTTTTCACTTTGCTAACACATTTTATGACTTGGCAAACCCACCCCATTCTTACAGGTAGCTGCAGCACTATTAACAACACTATTACACCCAAGATCAAGTAACAGCTGAATCTAAAGGGACGAGTGAAAAAAGTTGAGGAGATGGTCAAAGTAAGATTTTGAGCACCCTTTGGGAGCTCAGTGCCATCATTATAAAGCATGGAGCAGTAACATAATGTGGCACTAGCCCTTAAAACAAAATAAATAAAAAAAAAATCTATCTCAACAATGGCAACTACATGAGAAAATGCTTCTCATGCTTACCAATCATTGGGTATCTTGATAGTTGATACGGGAAAAAAGTAAAGCCATTTTCCTTTGGAGCATTCAAATTTAGAAATTTGGAACCAAAGTAAACCGGGATTTCGATCTCATGTTGGATTGCAAATTCCTATGGAGGTAGGGCATTAGCTTGACCAACCTCTACAACATAAAAACATCAAAGATGTGCACCAAAAACAGAGTATATTCGCAAATGGCTGAAATGTCATCACAGCACTTCCCACTCCTTCAAATTAAACCAAAAGCCTCATAGAATTCCAAAAAAAAAAAACTTTCCAAATCACAGCAAGACATGTTTCTAAATATCTTGAATATTGGGGAAATGTAAAAACACATAATCTCAAATATTCATGCGTAAAGGAACTTAATTGACTTTAAGAAAAAAAAAAGCCCCCATACAGTCATATAAACTTACTTGAAAGTCTTTTTTTTTTCCCTTATGGAATTAAGCTTTAATATGTACGTGGGCACGTGAGATTCAAATCTCCTATACCAAATGAATAACACGATAAACTTACATATTATTGAGAAGGCAACATAGTAATTATCAACAATTACCCAAACTTTTCACCATTAAATTAAGAACATACAAAAATGAAATAAACTTTTTAAAAAGAAGGAACTTACGATACATACATATACATATATATATATATATATATATATATAAAAGCTATTTCCTTTGAACTCTTTGCAATCGCATCTAAATCAATCTAGCCTTATACTGCCCATCACTAACCTTTAACATCTTCGACAACGTCAGCTTAAGCCCGTGTTCCACCATTGTCATTTTTCGAACTAAACGAAAAATACTGAGGAAACCTTTTCTCAATTCCTCCAATTCACCTTCCATTTCATCCAAGAAAAACTTAAATTTAGGCCTCATATTAGTCTCTATACTCAAAGTCAACGACCCTGGTGACCTCACCACCACCAGCTTCACCTTGGGTCATCAAAACCTGGAGATTAAAAGAAGCTAATTTTGGGTTTCAAGATAATTTCCATTGGAAACTAAGAGAAGGGCAGTATGATGATTTGAAAAAGGCCGAGGGAGTCGGGAAACGGAGAGTGGGGAGGCGATGGATGCTGACGGAGGAGAGTAAGAGGCGATGGCAACGGGAGAGTGAAATGGAGATGGACTTCGTGGAGGAGGAAGTTGATGGGAGGGAGAGGATCGGAGGTAATGAGGAGAGGATATATTGTCGAGGATACGACCGATGGAAGGCCGAGAGAAATTGAAAGAAAAGAGTGCTCGATGGAAAGGAGAGAGGAACATGGTGTGGAACGGAGGAAACGACTTAGTTTGAGAGCATTGATGTGGTAGAGGAGTTTTTGGCGGAAGAGGAGCTGCGGTCTTTGGTTGCTAGTAGGGCGGCGGATGGATGTTTAAGGAAAGAGTTGGAGTCGGTGTAGTTGAAGAAGAAACTTTTTCGGATTTATTTACTAATATATAAATTTAAGGTCACACCACGTGGGATGAACTTATACGACATGTGATAATTATGATATCATTGCTACTAAAGTAGTCATCTTTATCAATGCTTTTCCAAACGACGTAATCATAATCTAAATCAAACTTTACGTTAGACATGCAAAAAGATGTACCATAACATTGTCAAGACAGTAACTTTGTCCAAACAAACATGAAGTTCAATGGTATGGTTTTGATTTTGATAGTTGTTCTGGCGCAAAGGAGGGTTTTGGCCTTTGGAGTTTAGGGGAATAGAGGGTTGGTTGTGTTCTTGGTTGTCTGACGATCTACCCCATTCTCAAGCTCTTTTCGCACGACCGCTTTTACAGCTCGCCCGGTAGTTTAAATGCAATCCTATTTCTATGCTCATCATTTCACACCACTCCACCCCTTCTCTCCCTCTCTCTCTCTCTGCCCTTTGATTCTCTCATCTTTGGCTGAATAATCAACCTGTCCCTCCTTTAAGACAATTGGATTATGAACTTTCAACTCCTCGTTTGATTTTGCTAATTTGGGTAATCCCTTGTTTCATGTGTTTATTCTTTCTTTTATACTTCACCCTGGCTTATCCTTGCAATTGAACCCATACAGAAAGAAGAAAAAAAAAAACAAAAAAGGGAAAAGGGAAAAGACTTGATATTTGCATGAATCTTAAACTGGTTTTTTTTATTTTTTCTGGGTTCATTTAGTTTGATCATGTTTCTTTTAGCCTTCTATAATAATAAGATTAGTAAAGTTACATAGTTTTCTGCAGATTTTTTATAACCCTATTTCTAATTGTTGTAAAGAAAGCGTTTTTATTGTGCTTATTACATTAATTTCATAGATTTAGGCATATTCTGTGAAATGTTTCTTTTGCTATCCTGTTTGGTGAATTCTTTCAGTTTCAATTCTACATGAATTTGATGAAAATTGTGAAAGCATCTTAACTAGTACTGGTAGTATATTGATAACCATTTAACACTCAATTCTGGCTATTTGAATATGCAGGATGGGAAGGGTTAAGCTAAAGATAAAGAAGTTAGAGAACACAAATGGCCGTCAGGCAACCTATGCCAAAAGGAAGCTTGGGATCATGAAAAAGGCCAATGAGCTATCTATCCTATGTGACGTAGAAATTATCCTCCTTATGTTCTCCCCAACTAACAAACCTTCTTTATGCATTGGGAAGCGCAGGTAGGCAATTTCATAATTCCAACTTTTGCATGTAGTTCAATTTTTATTTGCGAAATTCTAGGGGCAGCTCATATTTAGCTTTAAAGAGGATCGATTTAGCATCAAATTGGGTTAGTATAGTGGATGTAGAGGAAGCTCCATAAAGATAAATTCTCTGATTTGTGATTTGTCGCAAGAGTGATGTCGTTTCTGGTGAAGTACAGCAATAAACTGCTTGGTAATAAGTATCAGTATGAGTGCATGTTACAAAGATGAAACGTCCTAGAATTTCGCTAATATGTTAGATGTTTTTCTTCTTTTTCTACTCACCTTTTTCCCTTTTGTAAAGAGATCTGTCAAGAGTTAATTACATGGTTGAAAACATTTTCAAAATTGGCTAAGACGTTGACATATGTTGATGCATTAACATTTTTTAATTTCTCAAAATTAGACTTTAGATAGCTTGATAAATTTGATTACCTAGGCATTGTACACTGAAGAAATTATAAGGAAGCACAGGTTCCTTATGCAAAAATGCTGATAATTACAAGAATTTGACCTTAACAAATGCAATTTTGAAAAGAGGCAGATAGGTTTTTACATTTTCCATAGGTTGCATTTGGGAACTTGAAATTTGAAAGAAGGGATTTAGATGCTACATTTCGGAACAATGGTCAGGCAGTGTATAAATACTAAATATTTGTTACTGTTCTCAAGAAGTGTTCATATACACAAAATCACTTAAAATAGTGACGTATATTCGTTCTGGCCTTGAGAGTCACCTGATAGGTGCAAATTATGCTAAGGTATCTTTAAGAGACAATATCGAATGAAGTAAGCAATGCAGATCCATACATGGTACTGATATTGAGGAAATTTAGAGATTGCCTAAGATTTCCTTGCACACCACTATTTTGATTCAGTTTTCATGTATAATATATATTTTTGTCGAAGCAGTTTTGGTTGGTTTGATATACGTAGAAGGTTATTACCTACAGTAGCAACATTCATTTTTTTTCTTTCATTCTGCTGTGTGGATTCAGCAGCATTGAGGATATCATTGAAAAGTTTGCTCAACTAACACCGCAGGAGCGGGCAAAAAGGTGCAGTCAAATTTTCTGAGTTGAAAAATCTCAGTACCGATCTTCATACTTTAAGAGTTTAATGTTATACCTATTGAAAGTCGAATTGACGAGCATTTTCATTTCTATTTACTGGAACAGGAGGTTGGAAAGCCTTGAAGTAAGTTCTTTCCTGCAGTCCTTTCCCTTAAGCAATGTTACCATGCTTGTTTTCTTTTTGCAAACTTTATTGGTGTATGAAATGTCATCACCCTCATCAATCACATAATCTGTTTTCTTTTTGAGAGTCTAGGCACTGAAAAAAACGTTCAAGAAGTTGGACCATGATGTAAACATTCATGAATTTCTGGGTACAAGGTACATGACAATCTTCTTCTTGCTGTCACAACTCCTAGTAAAATTTATTTATTTATAATATTCTACAAAATATTTCTAATACGGTTATGACTTTGTCTTTTTTGCTTTCGTTCTTCTTCCCCAGCACACAAACAATAGAGGTATGTATGCATGATGACCTGTTACCTTAATCTATTGTGATAATTTTAAAATTCTTATACCATGCTCTTCATCATTCTAACATGCTTTTCGTATCTCCATAATTGCACTATGGGCAGGACCTGACCAACAAAGGAAGGTTATTGCAGGCTCGGGTTTCTGAAATACACAGTAGACTGAGGCGAGGACCTATAAACTTTTGAATGCTGAGTTTTAGTTTTGTCTCTTTATTACTATTATTATCCTTTAATATTGGTCTTAACTTGTGCTACAATTAATATTGGCTACTCAGCTGTTGGACTAACATAGACAAGATCAACAATGTGGAACACTTGGGGCAAATGGAAGATTCATTGAAGGAATATCTAAATCAAATTCGAGCCCATAAGGTGTGCCTGTCATTTCCCTAAGTAGTTAGATCTTTTATAACAAGTTATAGACTGATCTGCCAGGGAGCATCTGCTGGAGCTTGCTTAGTTAACCAAGCCAAAAAAGAAAAGCCATTTGCTGCAAGAAGTGGAATGATGAAATCTCAATGCACAGTGCAAATTGAAAACAACATGAACTTTTCACCTTCTCTCTAAATGCTCAAATAATGAGTGACAAACATTTTTTAACCCAAGACTACCTTATTTACCCTCTTTTGGCAGGAAAATTTAGGAAAGCAGAAGCTTTTTTCAGTAGAATGTAGAAGTCAGGTAGGAATGAGCGCAAGCCTTGGATCTTTTAAGTCACAAGAAAATAATATCTTAACTAATCTTTTGTTGCAGTACCGAAATGAAATGCATGTGCCCCTTAGAATGGGCATCGAGCAACAATTCCAACCTCTTGCATGGATGCCTAATGATGACAGCAGACATATGGCCTTATCAGAGGACCCAAATTTGATTCCCCATAGGTGAGTGGACTCTCTAGAAATCTTAATTTACTAAATGTTCACTGATATGTATATTTTGATAAATCTTATTTTCCTAAAAAATTGAAACAGAAAAATAAATCCCTAATTTCGAATTGAACATTTGTTTTAAATTAATATTTTGTAAAACATGACATACGTATGTTAGTATATAATATATCACACAAAATGCTCTGTAAATTAGTAATAGTTATATTTATTTCTTTTTCTTACATGCATAAGTTGATGAAAAAGGCTTAAATAATGTATTATGATGTTGATTTGTAACTTACCAGGGATGTGGAGTGTTCTGGAAGTTCCTCCTTTGGAAGTTATTTGGGTTACGCCAGCACTCTTAAAAGTTCTGAATTATCTAGTTCTGGACAAGAAAATGGCATCCTTAACGATTTGCAACTAGGCGGACAATGCCCCTTCTTCTCATACAATCTTAGCATACTGAATGATCGCAAATTCCCACCAGTGGCAGAGATGAACTTTCCGGAAACTCCTGTAGATTATCATGTTAATGGTGTTCTAGGAGGTCCTGGAGCTGGATATGACGCTAACCAAGGTAGTTGGGCTTCCACTTCTGGGCCTTGTGCTGTTACCATGTTGGATGAGCCCTTATATTCCCATGTAAGTCTTTCCCTGTTACTCCCACTTTGCTTTAAACACTTTTTTCGTTTTGTTTTATTTGCTTTGCTTGTATTAATTCTTAAGTTTTTTTTCACAATCGTTTTTGATTAAATAAGTTAGCTGGTAATTCCCCACTATTACAAAATTTGAGGTCGGAAAAATATTTTTAATTGATTGATTATCAATTCACAATACACAATATTATATAATAGATTACTAGAGAAGAGATGCGAAATTAACTCATTCTTAAATCTAGAAAGTTAACTAACCTTATCCCTTAATTTAAGGAATTTCAAACTAATTCTCCAAATTTATTTATAGCTTTCAAATTAATTTTCTTAATCTATTTACAGCTCATTTACACCTCAACACTCCCCCTCCAACTGAGGAATAGATGTCTTCCATTCCTAGCTTGAATATAAGATCATGGAAACTTACTGTTCAACCCCTTTGTTAGAACATCAACTAATTGACATTCTGATAGAACATAGGACATACACACTAACCTTTCCTCTAATTTTTTTTAATGAAATGTCTATTAAATTCAATATGTTTTGTCCTATCATGTTGTATAGGATTATGAACAATATTGATAGTTGACTTGTTGTCACTATAAAGCTTTATAGGACCTTCCAACTTGATTCGCAAATCATCAAAAATAATTTCCAGTTAGAGTAGTTCACATAATCATTGAGTAATAGCCCTAAATTCATATTTTGTTGATGTAATGACCTTGTCACCACATTCTGTTTCATGCTCGTCCATGTTACTGGATTACCTCCAAGAAAAGTACAATAGCCTGTAACTAATCTTCTATCCAATAAGGAACTTACATAGTCAGTGCTAGTGTAAGCTTCTAGAGCAAGAATATCATTCTTTTTGAATGAAATGTCCTTCCTCGAATTCTTTTTCAAATAATGCAGCACTCTGTAAGCAGCTTGAAGATAAGGTTATCTCGGATCATGCATGAATTGATAGATCACACTTACCGAGTATGCTATGTGTGGAATAAGGTATATGAATCTACCAACCAATCCCTAGTACATTCTTTTATCAACAGCTGGTTCTTCTTCAGCTTTTTCCAACCTATGGTTTGGATCCATTGGGGTAAAGATTGGCTTATACCTAATCATCCGTATTTCTACTAATAAATCAGTCATATACATTTGCTAAGATATGAAAATCCTTATTGGAATATGTTACCTCAGTATCGATAAAGTACTTCAGTTTCCCTAGTTCCTTTATCTTAAACTCTTTTACGAGTCTCTGCTTCAATTCATTTTCTTCTCTCATCATTTCTAGGCACTATGATGTCATCCACATAGACTAGAAGAGCAGTAACTCCCCTTACAACTGAATGCTTAATGAAGAGAATATGGTTACCTTGACTTTGTTTATACCTATACTCATTCATTACTTTTGCAAATCTCCTAAACCATTCTCTAGGAGATTGTTTTGACCTATAAAAGGCCTTTCATAGTTTGCACAACTTGTTACCTCTGTCCTCTTCAAATTCCTGTGGGATGTTCATGTATATTTTTGTATCTAAGTCACCATGGAGAAATGCATTCTTAAGATCATATTGTAAAAGCTGACAATCGAAATGGGCAGCCAATGATAACAGAATTCTTACAGTATTCATTTTTGCAATTGGAGCAAAAGTCTTCTGATAATCAACCCCATAAGTTTGAGTGTACCTTGGCCACCAGTCTTGTTTTATATCTCTTAAGGGATCCATAAGCCTTATATCTCAGTGTGAAAAACCACTTACAATCAATAATGTTTTTTCTTATCGATTTCAATTATCTTTCATGTTTTATTCTTTTTTAATGCACTTATCTTTCTCATAGCATCCTTCTATTCTTTTTTTGATAATGCCTCAGAAATAGTGTTAGGGATAGCAATGGTGTTTAAACTCACAATGAACTTTTTATGGGCTAGTGACGGGTGTTTAAGAAAAACATAGTGAGATAGTGGATAAAGTGTTCATTTAGTATGTTCTCTAGAACTTTTTTTTAATAACGATGGGAAAGTCTAAATCGTTTGTTGGGTCATTAGATGTTTTAACAAATTCTACGTGTAAAGGTGGGTCAGATTTCATTCCCAAAGTTTGAGTTAGATTCTTGGACTTCTTTCAATTCTAGAATGGCCTTTCTCTTTGAATATATCTGAGAGAACCTATGAGTGACACTTATTGCAATGGGAGATGACATGGGTTTAGTGGTAGATTTAGGTGACTTAGATGTGATTAGTTCAGAGGACCTGGGTTCAACAATATAGGCTGGAACATGGGGAAGGTCAAGGATTCTAAGTAGTTCAAAGAACTCAAAAGTATTATATTCTATTATTGAAATCTACCCCTAAATAGAGGATAGGTAAGAAAAGGTGTAATTTTTACAAAAGTGACATTTGCGGATATGTAAAATTTTCTATATAAAGGGTTGTAATATTTGTATCCCTTTTGAATGGATGGGTAACCAAAAAAGACACATTTGATGGCCCGAAGGTCCAGCTTACCTTTATTTAGGCTGTGGACATGAACAAAGGCAGTGCACCCAAATACCTTAGGTGTGAGACCATTTAAGGTTCTAAAGTGAGGGTAGAAACTATTTGAAGATCTCTATGAGACTTTTATCGTCTACACACGGGAGAGAAGTCTATTTATTATGTATGTCGCAGTAGAAACAACCTTTCCCCAAAAAAACTTAAAAACATTCTCTTGAAAAAGTAACACTTAGGTAGCGTTGAGTAAATGCTTTTTTTTTTAGCTACTGAGGTGTATTAACACATGATGAATCATGAATGATGCCTAGTGATTGAAATTAAGGTGATAGAATCTGGTTGAAGTACTTTCTAGCATTGTATGTCCTAAAGCTTTTTATTTTAACCCCAAATTAGTTTTGAACCATTGAGTGGAACTAGGTATGACAATGCTAACATCATATTTTTATTTAAGGAGAAAGAGCCATGTAACCAGAGTGCAATCATCAATTAAGGATACAAACCAACGAGCCCCGGAAACATTAAGTATAGTAAAAAGACCTTATACGTCATTATGAATCAAATGAAAAGTATGAGAACTTCTTTTACCACTAATGGAAAATGATACACGAGTATGTTTTGCTAACACATAAATATCACAATAAAACTCAGAGATATCTAATCCTAGAAACAAATGAGAAAACATTACTTTTAAAACCTTAAAAATTCGATTACTTATACATGGGTGATACATCCAGATGGCATCTTTATTCGAGGAACTGAGAAAAGACATTGACAAATTGCTTCTAACTTTCTAAGATGATTCAAGGTGGTAAAGGCTACTTCTTTCCTTAGCAAGTCCGATCTTTTTCCCCTAGCCCTAATCCTGAAAAATACAATCAGGGAAAAAAATGACAGAACACTTAGGATCATGGGTTAGCTTTTGAATGAAGACAAGGTTGGCTGACATGTTTGATACATGAAAGACATTTTTAAGGATAAGGCAAGTGTAATTTGTGTATCTCTAAACTTGCAACAGTAGCTAAAGAGCCACTGGCCACTACAATTTTTCTGTTACTCAAGCATGGGGTATAGATGCGGAAGAGTTGAGATGTGGGGGTCATATAGTTTGTGGCACCAGGGTTTATTATTTAAAAAGTTGGCATAAAATTTGTCTAAGGTATTCATGCAAAAAAGAAATAAAGGTTTACCTGAAAAAGCCAAAGAACAAGCTCCAAAAAGCTTATCAAAAGGCCCCAATAAGTTTCTTAGCTACTCAATTTCTTCATTGTTGAATCCTCCTGTTGCTGAATTTTCCTCAATTTTGGGCTGCTCTACCATATATGCTTGAGGCCTTTACTGCCTCCCACGGTTTCCCCACTATTAGCTTGGTGGTTTATCATTTAGCTTCCAATATTTCTCTTTTGTGTGCCTCGATTTCTTGCAATAGGTGCACCAGAGATTGTCTTTGTTCTCCTTGTAATGGTTTTCTCAATCCAAGTGTTTATGAAAATCGCTCTTTCATTTCTCTTAATGATCTGTTTTTGCTACTAGGGCTGACCTGTCTATGGCTTGTGGTTCAAGCATAACACTTTCTCGACTTTCTTCAGCTCAAATTAATGAAATTGTCTCTTCTAGAGATGGTGTGTCCTCCTTGCTAAGGATTTGAATCCTAACATGATTAAATTCAAATTCAATCTAGCCAAAAAATCATATAATGTGTTTTTCAATGAAGTTTTTTAAGATGGTAGTATCGTCAGGGCATTTCATCTCAAAAACTCAATAAGGATCGAGTTCTTGTCACAGATTTTGCATCAGATTTGCATACCGTGTGACAGATTTATCTCCTTCCTTAGTGGCTAAAATTTTGATCTTGATCTCGTGCACTTGAGCAGCATCATGGGCCTTCGAATATGGACGATGAATGAAGTCCCAAATCTCTTTTGCTGTAGTAAAAACATACATGTGTTGTAATTGCTAAAAGCAGTGGTTTTGAAAGTTGACATGGTGAAGGAAATGAATTCACAGCAATTAAGATTGCCTGAATAGAATTAAAGAAGAAAAATAAGGAGGAAAGGCATCGATGAAGGCTAGAACACATAGGAAAAAAGAACCTAGAAAAAAATACAAACATGTAGCAATGAAGTCTGCTTGAAGAAGAAGTCGAAATCCTAGAAAAAAAAAGCTCGATCTAAAATCTGAGAAGAGAAAAATAATGCTGATTGATTGATTATTAATTGACAGTATACTGTATTATATAGTAGATTATTAGAGAAAAATAGGAAACTAACTCATTCATAGATTTGGATAGTTAACTAAAGATTTTAAATTAATTCTCCTAATCTATTTCCAACTTTCAAATTAATTTTCTTAATCTATTTATGGCTCATCTATACCTCGACACACACTACAAAGTCTTCCGTTAATCATCTCTCATTGATTGACGTCAAACTATTTTCTATCTTGATGCTCATTTTCCTAGGATGATAAGGAGAGTACATGAGATTGTGCTTGATGGCACGCTACTAGATTAAGTGATGGCATAATTGACTATCCTTGTTCATCAGATGTTCCGTTGTTTAGCATTTTTATCCTTACGGAATATTAATTTAATTTAAGCCTTTATTGGCATGTCAAATGCTTTTAAATTAAGTAAGGCAATAATTTAGTCTACAAAATGAAGGTCTGGTTGGTACCACTTGCTCATTCACCGCTCGGATCTAAATGCGTAGAGCGGTTTGTACCAATAGGCAGTACGGTCTCTCTTTCGCGCTCACACACATGTTATTTTATATGTTCTTGACGTTATTCTAACTGTGCCTTCAGTAATTGAAACCTCTTTTTTGTTTCTTATACGAGTATTGATCGTCTTTTGCAGCAACTAAACTGAGATGCAGAAGAGGTGATACTACCATTCATCTCATACACCGAGCAGACTCTGGAGTACTTGGTAATATGCACGTGGAATTAACCCAATCTTTGGAAGTCGACTAAATATTTCGTAATGGTTTTCACTGACAAGGGGAAACTTGGAATGGCCAATGAGACGTTTAGCTTGTCTACACAACAATTGAAATTGCCTTAATAGTGATAAGCTGCAGAATTGGGTTGCTGCTGACTCCAATCAAATGAGGCAACCGCATTTCTGTATACTAATCTTATTTAGTAGTAGGTTTTCTTAACCTATTTTTCCTTCTTCACCTTTTGATTACTATAGAGTTACTAATGGCGGCCACTGCATTTTCCCTCCCCTCCTCCCTGTCCCTGTCAAGTTTAAGCTGTAAATAAAACACATATAGCAAAAGACATTGATTGTAAATCAAAACCCAAAAAATAAAAATAAAAAGCTATAAATTAGAGTAGTTTCTTTAATATCGAAACCCCATTATGCTTGTGGGATTTTTATACTCTTTCTAAGGAGTCATGATCTGAACTCTTTTCATGCATGTCTTGCATCATTATTGACATAAAAATGCATGACAGCAACTTCTTTGCTGAGTCTACATTTTGAAATTGGGAAAATGCATGGACTCAACAATGTCCCGGAGATTGGGACATCAGTCCTTCCCCTTCCCCCTCCCCACCACCAAGCCAAGCTGGATCACACTAATTTTAAAACACTTTAGATTCTCTTCTTATTCAAGAAATCATATCATTAATCTTCAACAATCCCAGACAGGATGCATAGCACGACGTGACAAAAGGCCTATTCGTTGACAAACAAACCTCGACATGGTAACTACCAGCAGGTGACAATATATTAGATATTTGGCCAAAGAAAGATCTCTCCGCAGCTCAGATGGATTGTGAAATGGTAATGGCTCCTCTGAAAGAAGAAGGGCATTCAAAAGCCATGTTTAAGGCCCCATATTTATGAAAGCTCAATTGTAGTGCAACAGTCGAGATTTTTTTTTTTTAATTTTTTTGGCCAGAACAGTTGGGATTTAAAGACAAGGAGATATACCCCTTTTTTTATTAACATCATGAATCATGAAAAAATTGTAAATGTAGACTTTGTTTCAGTTGTGATTTGAGGTGGGAAAAAAGGCACACTACACTATGCAATGCAGTGGTCCTAATCGTAAATAGAAATTTTGTTCTTTAAGCAATCAAACGTTCTGTTCATATTTAAATTAATAAATTTAAGATTTTAATCCCATAACTTTGGTTGTCAGAAGTTAGAAAAAGAAAAAATCGTATTCGTATCGTGTGGTCCAATAAAACGGGAAGACTGAAAAAAAGACACGACCCGTAACCATAGGAAAACCAAACAGTAGGTGATACGGTCTGAAAACCAGGTGAGCAAGTCGTGGTGATTCGTGAACATGGAGGAACTGTCGATAAATTAAACAAGAGAAGAGCAGGAGACTTTCACGTGGTTAGATTGTGTCAGGTCAGCCTCACTGTTTGCACCAGAGAGAGAAAAGAGTTGACCTGTCAATCACCAATATGAACATGATCTTTTCTCTTTTTTTTTTTTTTATTATCCTTTATTTCGAACCCCAATAAATTATGCTGTCCAACATCTCAAAATAAAGTTATTTTTTGAATTTTATTTGGAAATTTCGCTTGTATTCACCGTTTTAGTTTCTTTGAATTGTTTTAATAATTTTTTTTTTGTGTGAAAAGGATGAATTATCTATCTGCTTTAATAGGTTAAAGTTAGTATGAGATCTCGGATAAAGTTTTATAAATTTATATTGATTAAAATTATTATTTTAATAATAAAAATATATTATTATTATAAACAATAAAATGAATTTTTTATTTATTTAAATCTAAAAAAAACATTTTTAAGAAAAATAAAGTCACGATGGGACTCATTCCATCACATATATTTACCCTCACTTTAGTTTCTGTCATTTTTTTTTTTGCCGTAGAAATTTTAGAGCGACTTAAATTTCTAGATAAAACATAAATGAAAATTCTGAGAAACTTCATGGTTGCTTCAAGGCACATTATCTTCTCTCAAGCATATGGCTGCATGCCTACCCATATGTTACTTTCAGCCATGTTATTTTCACAAAGATGGGGCATTTAAGATTTGATTCCATTTTAAAAAATAAAGAAAGATGGTGATTGTCAGTCGAGCAATTTTAATGTTAAAATTAAAATCAATAATAATATATACGTACGAAATGAATAAAATAAAATGATATTTATGGAAAAAAGAAAACAAATGCAGCATTTAATCCTGTACGTTCATTCAATAGTAGATATGAGATTTGTATAAAACTTTATTTAATTGAAAATCAAAGGGATAGTAAATAAATAATGAAGCAAAGATATTTGGATTTTTTTTTTTTTTTGGAGCCCCCTTGGTAGAGTAGATTCTCTTTGGCAGAAGTCACGTTATGCTGAAGATTTGAACATTGGAAGCAAATCTCCAGTGAAAGAGACGGTGAAGTAAGGGACAAGCTACCAAAGAAACAGTGATATGAAATGTCATCCAATTCTTTTTCGTTAGTTATGAAATGTCATCCAATTCTTTTTCGTTAGTCCAGAACACTTCATCCACTGCCAATCAAAGTACAATGAACAAACAATAATTTGCAATATATTCGTAAATTTTGTTCTAATATTATTTGTGTTTTGATTTTTTCTTTCAAAGTTTTTTAACTCTAATTTTCAAACAAATAGAAGGAACATAGAGATGAGTTGCTTGAAGGTCTCAAGTTCGAACCCCAGTTGTAATTCGAAAATCAAAAACAAAGAGAATGATAAATCTTTTAAGCTGTGTGTGACTGTACTCACGAGACTTGGGTGGCTTTGCAGTGTGAAACGTAGATTTTTTACGTAAGAGAATTTAATGCTTGTCACTTTCCCTAGAAAAATGCCAAGAAAATAGTTTAGCGTATAAGAATTTAACCAGGCAGTAGACGAGAGATTTTAAAAATTGCCAAGTTGCCATTGGAATTAACTGATTCTCTTTTTGGCACGTCACCCAAATTTCAGTTAGATATTTGTTTTCTTTCTTTCTCAGCTATGATATTTACTTTGTGATTTTACAAACTTGTGTGATTGTATAGAAAGAATATGAAATCAATCTAAAATAGGCAATAAAATTGTTTCGATGAAAGTTGCTTCAAAAGCTATGTCATGCCACGAATGTGAATATTTGAACACTATTGGATAAGTTCTCGATTTTGATCTAGAGTTTAGGGCTAAAAGGCCCTGAACTGAACTTGCACAATTAGGTGACCCAAATGACATGCCCCTTCTTCGCTCAACTGGTATTGAAAAAACTGGTCTAAATTATGTTAAAGAAAAAACTACCCGATGATCAAATCTCTTGATGAATGAATCATGCTTTCATCAAAATTGCAAATTTTGGCTCACTGAAGGTTATACAATCGTTTGGTATTTTATAAAAGATCTAAGAATAAAAATGATAAACATGGAAATATAAATCAAAGTTTACTTTTCATTACTAGTGGAAATTGCAAATTTACAATTTACTCTCATACAAATGATAGCCAATAACATATTCAGCCAAAGCTGATCAAATGTGACCTTAGAAGCCAAAACAATGTTTAGTGGCGGGTGGTAAAAGTCCACCTCTGCCAATCTTCCGCTTTACAAACAAAGCAGAAGGAAAAATGACCCTGACAATACTTTAAAAAATATATAGCTTAATTAGGAGACGACCCACCCCAAAATAAAACTAAACCAAAAATGATATAGGGCTATTTTAAAATAAACCCTTCACAGTTTTGACCCAAGTGGCCCAATATTTGGTCCATAGATATAGTATAATCTATTATCTAGGTTTACTAAAAGTCAAGCTAGTTAAATACTATTATGGATGCTTGGTATATGGTATTTAATTAAAAAGGCTTAGACAATAAAGAGGGGAAAGAAAGGTTTTTGGTCTAGCGCAATTGGCCGCCTGTGAAGGTCTGCCCAAAGGACCACCCAGCTGGAACAACGTTGTAGGAGACCACAGTACGGCCATCGCTTGTTGTGACCTTAAATGAGAGGCTTTGCCCGTTGAGGTAGTTGTTGCTCTGCCAGTTCTGGCCCCAGTTCCTAGACATCGGCTGCCAACCAGTCCTGGAACCCTTGATGGCCACGGCATGTACATCACCAGCACCGCCAACGTTGGTGATGAGGACCAGGTTGAAGTAGGAGTGGCCATTAATTGTGAACCTGATACCTCCCTTTCTTCTACATGGTACCCTACAGAAACCAAAACCCGCCATCAAATGTAAGTGATGTTACTAAATGAGCAGTTACTACCTCTTAAAAGATAAAAACATATTCACTTTTGGAAACAGTAAAAGATGTAGGTTTAGAATAGGGATAAAGGCAATTTTAACCCACATATGCCGCCAAGAATAAGAAGTCCATTCTTTTCTACAGTAGTAAAAGCTCATAGATTAACCTTTTTACTGCCTTAAAATGAAATTTAAGTGGTTAGCAAGGCATTGGACAACTAGACATGTGGAGCAGGGCCTGCTTTTTTCAATGCAGTCTTATTCAAAGACTTGTTAGAGATCTAAATAACCCCATTTTAAAAGCTCAGTTAAACAGGGGAGAAAAATGGCAAATAATGGCAAAATTACTTGAATTTTGGCCATATCTTGAGTCTTGGAAAATCGAAAGACCAATAAAATTACCTTCTGTAAGCAACAGGCACGATTCCAGCTCTGTACTGAGCAATGCGTTGGAAGACAGGCTGAGAAAGGTCAAAGTGTTGCAGCGGAGGGTTGCACCACCCTCCTGCATTGTTAGGGAGAGCATTGTTTGGAGGGCAGAAATTGGTGGCCGTGACCACGATGGAGCCAGGCAGGCACCATTTCCCATCATTCACACACTTAATCTCATAGCAAGACCCACAGCTCAGCCCATTGTTGAACAGAGCTGTGCTCAAAGCTGCAGTATTCGTCCCATAACCCTGGCTATACAGGTTTCCATAACCACAAGCTCCACCTGAAAAAAGAAATTAAAACAATTAGTCAAATGGAGCAGTCCTGTTAAGCTGCTATATATATATATATGTTTTTACAGTAAAAAGTTGCTTCATTTGGTGCATACCCATGGTTCCTGAAGCATCACTCCCACCATAGAAGGTGGCATGTGCATTAGTCCAACCACCGCCATATCCATGAACAGATGAAACCATTGCAAGAAAACCCAACAAGAAAACCCCAGCAACAAAAGCCATTTTCCTGCAAACAAACAAGTGAACTTTTTTAAGCACTTTGGTTGAAGCCTCCAAGTATAAAACAGCATATCTCAAAATGATAACATCTAACACTTATTTTCCCTATGTTGAGAATAAACGTGAAAAGAATAAAGAAGATTACATGAAGATTTGAAGTGTGAAAGATGAGCTGAGAGAAAAAAATGTGAGGCAGCTGAGTGAAGGAAAACGGGCAGCGGTGGGATTTTATAGAGGTTTTCTTTGGGGAGGTGGGGTTGAGGGACTGGAGACTACAAAGCCACCGTTACAAGTTACAACTAAAATTAACTACCACTTTTGAGCTATTGGGACCAAAAAAAAAAGTAGGGTTCAAAAAAGGTGAACTATTGACACTAAAAAATAAATTATTTTATATATAAATTATTTAAGATTTAAAATTTTATGAATATTTTTTTAATTTTGATATAATTACATCGACCATTTAATTTAATAATAAATTTATGTATTTTTTTAATTTTTTAATTGATAAAAAAAATATATTTTTAACAAAGCAACGAAGGCACATGCGAGGGAGCTTTAGAAAGGCTGTTCGTTTGAGGCTTTGAAAGGGATATGAAACCGCGTGGTTTTGTAGCTTTTCCAAATGGGAAATTGCCCTTAAAATCTAAGTGGAGCATAGCGGATTTTGCCTTGGACGTTGGATAGAACTTCCAATTCTATACCCCCACACATCAGCAAAAGCAAACATCGTCCATTTGCCGCACAATTCACCTTTTTTTTTCCCCCTTTTGTTCTTTCCACGGCTTATTTTTTCAGAATTTTTATTTTTTAAATATTCATTTTTAATTAACACATACTCACATATTAATATATAGAAGAAATTTTAATAATTAAATATATTTATGTTAAATATATAAATATATATATGTAGGTGGAGACCTCTCCTGCTGTTTTCCCCCCATTTTTTCCCTCCATTTTCTCTTTACCTCGCAGTCTTCATCTTTCTTTAACTATTTGCTTTTTGGAATTTCCATTTTTGTTATTTTCAACAGCGAGTTATTTCTTTTCCCCAATTTTACAGCATGGGTTTTTCTATACATTTTTTTTATATTGTTATTAATTGGTCCTGCCAAAGCACATGCTTCATTTTTAAAACATCTTACATTCAACAGGGACAGAAAAATTGATTTTATTTTATTTTATTTTTCTTTTACATTAATTAATTGGTGCTTTTGATGGCACTGACCGCGGCCGTTAAGTAGGACTTGAACAAAGGTGGTTGAATTTTGATGCCAAAATCTTTTGCCGGTAAACCCATTTAAGTAGATTTGTTGACTTTCCTATTTTCTTCTCCCCCTTCAATAGTTTTAAATTTTATTCCATACCTCCTTATTAATTATTATTATTATTATTATTACTAGTACTAAATTCTTTAAAACTCTCCTTTACTAAATGTATAGAGTTTAAATTTTTTTTTTTAAATTTTAAATTTGACAAACGAATTTTTTAAAACACTTTGAATTTATAAGCAATTCATAATACAAGATTCTTAATCATTATTTATAGGTAAAATTGGTAGATTTATTTTTAAACATATGTTTTTTGTTTATTGTCAACTGAGTATTAGTTTTATATATCTATATATACAAAGATGGTTAGAATAGGTCAAAAAATATATATGTCTAATTTTATCTTTAATTAAATTAAATAAATAAGGGTCATAAAGATTGAGAGTATGTATACTACTCAAGAAGTTAAAATTGGCTTTTTACTCTTTCTATTTTGTTCAACCAAAACGAATATATTTTTAAAATAATTATTGATAAAACACTAATATAAGATGTAATTTTGCTTATTTTGATTACAGAGATTTCGTAATTAATTTTTATAAACTAATGAAAGTGGAGAAACAAAATTAAAGGTGCAAGTTTCTACAGGGTAGTAGTTTAATTACACGTGGGTTGCTGAACTGCTGCTGATTTAACAGCATAATCTCATATCATTTGATCGCAACACAAATTTTTTTATATCGATTTTTTATGTAATTAAATATTAATATAATTAATTATTAATTATGATAATATAATAAACACGCATAATTAAAAATGCATTCGCCATGTGTCTTAAGAGTAAGATGTTGAATAATGTAATATACTGATGTTAACGTAAAGAAGTAGGAATCGTTGAAATCACGTGAAAGAGATTTATTTTATGTCGAGGACGAAAATTTGAGAGACCCCCGATTAGCTGGATCTTTTAGGGCCCTAAATCATGATCTTCTAACAACACACGATCTTGCATGTTGACAAAAACACTAGGGATTATATTAAACCTGGATTTTCTTATCGGGGGTGGGCGAAATGAGAGGGCCGTGATTCGCGGTATGTTTTAGCGAATCAAATCAGACAAATTAAGAGCCAAGTGACAAGTGTAATATCTGAGATAAGCTGTTTGTTTTCGCTTGACTTGATAGCAATCTCCAGTGTTTAACTTTAAACAACAATTTTTTTTTTCAATCACTGTTGAATTTGTTTGGTTTATTTTATGTTTTTTTTTTCAATGGAAATGAAATCGACCGTATCTTAAAAGCGGATAAGTCTAGGGTAGTTTCAAGTTGTTGGAACTAATACCATAGCCTTAGGTATTTGTACTATAATAATTAATTAGAATTCTCTGTAAAACAGTCAAAATTGAGATAAAACTTTTTACGATGTAAACTTTAATTTAATTATTTTTAAAAATTAATATTCGTAAAATTTAAATTTATATTTAAATTTCAAAATATATAATATTTTTTCAATGCTTTTATTCCCAAACAACGGCATTCTTTATATTAAAAAACATTGGGCTCTTTCCATGAATACGTGGTCATTGTTCTTATCTTTGCAAATTTCTCGAGGGGATCGGAAGTCAAAATTTTTATAAATTGAGTGATGGGTTCTAGCAAAATAAGCATTAGAAAAGAGTGACCGATGATTCTTTCTTCTATACCTAACACAAAAAAAAATTGAATATTTAAAATTGTTTATTTATTTATTTTGTGAATTGGAATAATTTGCGATCAAGAAAATTGTATTGCTCCACTTGTAGCCGGTGAAGGACCTAAGGAATTAGGCACATGGGGGGGGGGGGGGGCTTGCTTAAATTTCAAGTCAAGCTCGTACTAACAACGTTAAACTCACCGTGAAGTGCGATTTGGAAGGGTGGTCGAAACTCAAACTCACTCCGTACACCCCAGTAAAAAAGGTAATTTGAAAAATAAACACTTTGAATGACTTTGAACCATTTTTTTATTTAAAATCTTCTGTCGCTGATTTGCTGATGTTTAATTTTCAATTTCAGTGAATTACCTTCTCCAAAACTTTTTATCTTACTCGAATCTAATT
>JAQSVH010000005.1:4841231-4858849 GCA_029448705.1 Adansonia digitata
AATATATTGAGTCCATGCCTAAGCATGATCAGACGTCTTCCATCATTTATAACAAGATACCTAAGTTTCAATCGTAGGTCTTTGCCATCTGAGCTACTTGAATTATAAATAGAGGGTCTTACTCAATCAAAAACAAAAAATAAAAATGGGGTTGACTGTCGGGTGCCTTGTTGCCAAGCACTATCAGGCAACATAGTGCTGACCAAAATTTTTTTGGGAACGTTTAAAATGCCTAAGGTTTGTATTATAGAAAAATGTAAAAAAAATGAGTCATCAAAGGTCACTATTTAAGGTATCATTGAAGTCATTTAGATGAGCATAGGTCAGTTTTCCACTGTTTGGGACTAAGGTGAGGCATTTAAAGAGCCTAAGGTTGTGCAAGTCATATTGGTGCATAAGTATTGATATGAAGCTTTCACATCACCAAAAATTCAAATTTTCACATCTAGTATCAATACAAGAGTGTTTCGTATCGATACCTAAGGTGTGGTCTCGATACTTAATGTGTTTGTACCGATACAAGCCTTGGCAGTAGCTAAAGTTGTGATTTTTGGCAAAAGGTATCGATGCACATGTAAAAGTATCGATAAATGGCTTTAAGTCTTGAGACTGTAAAAACTGTTTTGCTTTTGGTATTGATACACACTTCATTGTATCTATACTCTTGGGTAAAAATTGCCTTGTTTATTGATACAAAATGTTGTGTATTGATACACCAAGGAATTTTTACCCAATTCGAGCCATCTTTCAGCCTTTGAAAATTCAATTCAAACATGGTTCTTGCACTAAGAATCATCATAATTCATACCAAGCCTCAACTACGGGCTTGTGATTGGACTTAAATAAATTTTTAAAGCCCAATTATCCAATGATAAGGGACATTTTCATGAAATATATGGTTTGTCAAAGGGCATGCTTGACTTTCTCCAGTTGCAACTATTACAACCTTTTTACTCCACTACTTTGCATGGCAAAACCAATGGAAATAAGAGCAGTTGAGCACAATACTTGGAGTTTTCTGTATTACATGAATGAAAAATAAAAAAAACCTTTACTTTATCTCCAAAAAGCATTGGTTGAACCTTGTATTTAAAAGGGGCCAAAGCTGGTTGAGCCATCTATCAATCATTTTCTAGCAATCTTTAAAAAAAACCTCCAAAAACCTTAAAAAAAAAAGCAAAAAATACTGTTCTATTGCCTTTTACCCTCAACCTTCCTTTATTCTCGTAGCTCCTTAAAATTACCACCAAAAACACTTCCAAGACCTTATTCCATTCACCCTTTATACCATCAACATCCTACCAATTTTTTCATCATTTCCTTGCACATCAACATTAAAAAAAGAAAAAAGGTTGAGTCTAAAGTTGTTGCTTAAAGAAAAAGGCTAAAGTTTGAGGTTTTTGGTATATTTTTGCACCTAGCTCTATTTCTTTTCTCATTTCCAGCACTTGCATAATTTTAGTGAACTATATATGTTGCCATGACCATCGTAGGACTCCAATGCATTATTGTTGCCTTGGTTGTGGTAGTCTTAGGATTTTGATGTTTTTTTAGTGCTTTGATGTTGCTTGGTAGCCCAAAATCTTCTCTTTCATTATGTCATCAAAGCAGTCCCTTATTCATGCATTTTCTGTCATGTTTCACCTATTTGCACATGTTCAACACATGCTTGAATATTCTTTCTAACATGCATTGAGTATGTTCATGCATTCTCTTGCATTCTAAGGAGTCTCATGGCATAAAAATGCTATCTTAAATATTTTAGCATGCTTTTTTTGTTTAAATATGTTCCTATCATCTTCCATTGCATGCTTTTTTGATGCCATTTATGGGGAGTTATCATTTCCATGCATCTTATTTGTCACCTCCTTGCATTTTTATCTTCTTTTCCATGTCAAAATGTCATCTTTCTGTATTTTCATGTGTTATCCATGTTTATTATTGTGTATGTTGTATTTTGTTCATGACATCCCTATCAAGATGCTTGCTTGTTTGCTAAAATTTTTATTTAAAAAAAAATCCCCAAGTTCATGCTACCTCTAATAGATGGAGAATAGTATGGATTTAATGTTTTCTTAAAATTAACCTTCTAGTCTTGGAGACAAATTAAACATTTTAGATCTAGAGTCACAGTAAAATAAGTTCAAAAGAGATAAAAAAATATATATTAAGCCTTGATCTTAAGATTAACACCTTCATGGTGGTATGGTCAATAAGTAATTTCATCATCCCAAACAACTCCAAGATTATGGAATGAACTTGTGATGCCTTTGTCATTCTTTTTCCTATGTTATGGATGTTCGGACATCCATAACTCGAGTTTGATCCCCAAGAAACCTGAAAAATGTAATAGTCCCCTGTTTTTGCTCTAGTAACACTATAGTCCAAGTTTGAAAATTTATTTTCAGACTATAAATGACTTTTTTATAATTTTTTGATATTTTTCCTTAAAGGGCATCAAAATATCTTTTTAATGGTGTTTTGCCTGCCCTTGGATCTTTCTGAATGAAGAAGTTATGATTTTTTGAACCTTTGCTGTTTGGAACCCTTGGGACTAGTGCACTGTATTTTTTTGGACCATCTCAGTCCATCAAATGATTTTTCTATATTATTTAAATATTTTTCCCAAAAAGTTCCTAAGATTCCCTTTTTAGAAAAGTATTGTTTATGATTTGACAATTCCGGATGAGCCCAAAATGATTTTTCAAACTCTATCATCCATTTTCCCTTGTAAATGCTACCAGTGCCAAAACATGCCTAACTCCAAAAATTAATTCTGCTTAAAAGATGATTTTCTAGGATTTTAAAAATATTTTTATAATTAATCCTCATCAAGTTGCCTTTCCAATAGTACCTTGCTTATCCCCTGAAGCCTTCAGATGATAAATTTGGGAAGAAAGACAACACGATCCGATCTCCTATTTTCTGTAGAATTAAAATTAACCTAGTCTCCCAAATCGCCATCATCGAGACATTTGAACTTCTTGAAATGCGTTTGAATGGCTTCCCTACAACATAAGCCCTTTAGGCTTGGATTAAGGTTTAAGATAAAATTATTTTATTCAAATCTTCAATTCTTTATTTTTAAAATACCTTTTTTTTTCAAACTATCCTTTCCCTTTAAAATGTAAAAAGAAAAATTCATCTTTGAAGATACTCTAACCCCACCATTTTAAGGGGATACTTCAACCTTATTTTCCATCGAAAACTCAAATTTTCTCTTTCAGATATTTGAGATTTCTACTTATTTCCTAGACTATAAAAATTTTCATTCTTGGGGATACTCCAAGCCCACCACTTCGAGGGGATACTCCAACCCCATTTTTCATCAAAAACTTGAATTTTCTCTTTTAGGTTTATTTGAGATTCCTAATTATTTTCTTAAATCATCAAAAAAATTTCATTCTTGGGGATACTCTAATCCTACCACTCTGAAGGGATACTTCAACCCTGTTTTCCACCAAAAGCTTGAATTTTCTCTTTCAGATATTTTTGAGATTTCTAAATATTTTCTTAAAATATTAAAATCTTTATCTTTTGGGATACTTCAACCCCACCTATTCGAGGGGATACTCTAACCCTACTTTTATCTTAAAATCCAAAAAAATTATCTCTTTTGGATACCCTAGATTATTTCAATTAAAACCTTTTTACATCCTTCAAATTACCACCAAATCCAAACTCATCTCCAAATTGCCATCTCGGTTATTCTTCAATAATCAAAGACAATTATGAGATATATCTCGATCATTCCTCCTTTTTACTTTATGTTATTTGTGATTATTTGTTTATGAAATTATTATATTCTTTTTTGTCTTACTAACATGTTTCAATTTTATAATGACTACCGTGCATTCATATTTAAAATTTGTTTTCAAAAAAATTTTACAAGGCAATATTCTATGTTGGTATCTCTCTAGTGCCTAATACAGAATATCCAAATTTTTAAAATTTAATCCATACATTATTTTAATAAAAACTCCTATGCTTTTCATATCTTTGAGACGCTTAGCTGATATAAAATTTTCTATTAAAACCTAGATTTACATTTTTCCCAAGTTCATGCATTAAAAGGGGATTATATCTAAATAATGACCAAATGGAACCAATTAAGCCATAAACTGAAGCGAGATATATTTCGCAAGTATCAATCTCGAGCTTCATAGGGTGCTAATCCTTCCCCATGCATAACCAACTCTCGAGCCTAACCAACAAATCTCTGGACCTTGTAGACCTTAAAATCAATAATTTAAATTTTGTAACTCAGAATATTATTTTCAATAGGCATCTGATCATGCATAGCTCAAAATTATTGGTGGTGACTCTTAATTTATGGCCACTTTACAATAGCCTTTCGAGACTAATTGGATGAGTGATTCACTTGATGGTCGCTCTCTCTCTCTCTCTCTCTCGTCCATATTATCATGCCTAATCCAAATCCCAACCAGGTGATAACTCAAAGGCTTCGACCAAACACCATATGTCATTTAAGTCGATTGCGCAGGCTTTGGATCATTTGGAGATATAAGAAAAAAAGGTACGTGGTGACAATTGGTGCTTAAATATGTATGACATATTATAAGGCCCAAATGAAAAGAGTAGTGAAGATGTGCCATAGGTAATGGCAAACTTGTTGATGTTGGTCAAAGTTTGCCTTCTTGATTAATATTTCTCAAAAGTAATCTTGATTTATTTGTAAACATGAGATGTTATTTTTGTTATTCACATGCCAATTGAAAATGATCATTGGCATTTGATGCAATGGTTGGATTCATTCCTCATTAAACAAATAATTAGACATAAAATTTGTTCTATGTTATGGTCACATTATTCTCAAACATACACTTGCAATAGTATTGAAAACACTAAATGGCCTATAATTTGTGAGATTCTAAAATAATTTTTGAATTTATTCTTTTTAAATCAACACATGTAAGATTTATTGGAAGGCATTTATGATTATTTAAAAGTTAAAGATCATAATTTGACTAAGTGATAAATAGCCATGATATTAACACTGCAATTATTTGGAAAGTGTTTTAAACTAGAGAGGATTGCTTATTTATACCCTAAAGAAAAGGTAATAAACAAACTCTTTTGTTTAGGCTCACAAAAAGAGTTAAATTTGGATCATTAGCTTACAAGCTAATAAAAGATTTCTAATAGTTGTTAAAGTAACAACTAAGCTATATGATTGGAATCTAGATTTCATTATGATTCAAATAGTCAATGACTTTCATAATGAGATTATCATGAACATGACCAAAGCATACTCCAACAACAGTACTAAAGCTTTGTCTAAGTTAAGGCAAAATTGTTAATCAAAATAATTCATCATTGGATGCATTAGCTATTGGCTTAATTTAAGTGGGAGATATTAGTATATGCCCTGGAGCCAATTGGATTAGATAAGGCATATAACTGTTAATGATGCAAACTAATTATTTTAGTTAGTGATTCAAAGTTTCCTTCATGTTAGTGGCATGATTGACATTCATGTAAATACTAATTGGATAAAGCCCATGAAACACAATGGCCTTGCAAAGTTAGTAATAAGTTACAATGATAAGATCCTTATACATTAAAGCTATGTTTTTAAAAATGTTCCTAGTCATCATATTATTAAGATAAAGCACTTACAATGCACAAAGACTAGCGTATGCTAAGCCTTCATGCATTTGATGCATGCATATGAGTGCACATGGAAGTTCATTAAACATATGGGTGCTTGTTTTAGGGAAACAGGTCCACTAATCATGGCCTATATAAGAACCCCATTTGGTATTAGTTGTTGCCACATGCCTAACCTTTAAAACTTCGGATGATCCGAAGGGTATAGCGCGCTTGACTTAAAAATAAATGATGGTGGGTTATGGTCGAGCCTTTGAGCTATCCCTTGATTGGGATTTGGATTAGGCATGAATATATGAAGGGGTAGGGACTGTCGAATGAGTTACTCATCCAATTGGACTCGAATGGCCATAAACTTAGAGTCGCCACCGATTATTTTAGGCTAGGCAAGATTGGATACTATTGAAAACAATATCATGAGTTAGGAAACTCAAAAAACTGATTTCAAGGTCTATGAAGTCCAAAGATTCATTGGTTGGGCTTAGAAGTTGGTTATGCATAGGGAAGGACTAGCATCCCCACGATGCCCGAAATTGGTACCTGCTAACTATATCTCATTTTGGTTTTGTTTAAATCGGTTCTATTTGGTCTCTATTTAGATATAATCCTTTTTAATGCATGAAGTTTTGGAAAGTGTGAATCCAAGTTTTTTTTATTAAGAAAAATTAGATCACCTATGTGCCTTGCAGATGTGAGGAACAAGGATTTTTTATGAAAATGACGTCCAGATTGGATTTTAAAAATTGGATGTTTTGTATTAGGCACTAGAGAGATACCAATATGAAACATCGCCTCGTGAATTTCATTACAAAAAAAATTTTAAATATGAATGCACAATAACACAACAAAAGGAAACAAGTCAGTGAGGGAAAAAATAAGAAATATAATAAAATCATAAACAAGCAATCACAAAGAAAAGAATATGAAAATAGAGGAGCGATCAAAACGTATCTCATAATTGCCTTTGATTATTGAAGAATAACTCGTATGACAATTTTAAAGACTGTCTAGATTCTGTGGTAATTTGTAGAACAAAGATAATTTTTATCAAAATAGTTTGATCAGGAAGAGAGAAAATTTTAAGTTTTTGAGGTAAAAGAGGGGTTAGAGTATCCCCTCAAAAAAGTGGGGTTAGAATATCCCCTAAAATAGAGTTATGAAAATAGTTAGGAATAAAGAAAAAATTTTATTATTTTTTGTAAATGGGGTTAGAGCATCCCTTTGGAGTAGTGGGGTTGGAGTATCCCTAATGTTAGGAAAACATTTAGGAGCAAAGAGAAAATTTAAACTTTGATAAAAAAAGGGCTAGAGTATCCCCTTTGAGTAGTGGAGTTGGAGTATCTCCACTAGCAAAAATTTTAATGTGAAATCCTATTTTCCATATTTTAATCTTGATCTGAGTCAAAGGGGGGTTGATGTTATAGGGGAGTTAATCGGGCACATTTTTGAGGCATCCGAACATCTCGATAAAATGGGATTTGAAAATTAGGTTGAAAATAGGTGACAAAATCATGATGTCTCGATTTTTAGATTTTCTTGGGTGCATCTGAAGATTTTAGAGGGTAAATAAGGTATCGTTAGAAAGGAAACTCGACAAGGTTTAATATAAAAATATTCCCAAAATTCTAAAAAATCATCATCTAGGCTGAATTAATTTTCAAAATTAGGTTCCTCTCAGCTCTGGCAGCATTTACAATTAAAAGGGCATGATAGAATTTGAAAAATCATCCTAAGCTCATTGGGAATCATTTGATCATAGATAATACCTTTCTAAAAAGGGAATTTTGTGAACTTTTTGGGAAAAATATTTGGAAATTTTGTAAAAATCATATGATGGGCCGAAATGGCCAAACAGAATATTGCACGTTGGTCTTAGGGTTTTAGACAGTGAAGGTTCAAAAAATCATAACTCCCTTGTCTAAGATGATCCAAGGGAAAATAAGGCACCGTTAGAAAGATAATTCGATGCCTTTTAAAGGAAAAATATTAGAAAAATCAAAGAAAATATTTTGCGGCTCAAAAATGATTTTTCAAGTTTAGACTATAGCACTGCCAGAGCAAAAGTAGGGGGATTATTTGGTATTCCAATTTTTTTAAGTAGACTCAGGCCTAGGATGTTTGAACATCCATGACAGAAAGTAATACGGGCTTTACAAGTTCATTCCACAATCTTAGAGTACTTTGGGATGATGGAACAACCCGTTGACCATGTCACCAAAATGAAAATGAGACTCAAGATTAAGGTTTAATACTAAAACGGATTTCCTTTTTTTGAAAAATAAACATATTTCACCATGAAATCTAGAGCTGAAATGTTAATTTACCCTTAAGATTGGGAGACTACTTTAATGACAGCATTGGGTCCATGCTATTCTCTATCTATTAGAGGTAGCATGAACCTAACTTTGGGATTTTTCTAAAAATCAGTTGGTGAGAGACAAGCAAGCACTTTAATGGAGATATCGTGAACAAAATACATCATATACAAAGATAAACATGGATTAAATATGCAAACAAGCAAAAATGACATTTTGACATGGAAAAGGGTGACATAGATGCAAGAAGATGACAAATAAGGTGCATAGAGATGATATCAACATGTTTACAGAAAGAAGTGGATGTTAGAGTTGTCAAGATAGCATTTTTATTTCTTGAGCCTCCTTAAAACATAAGAAAAATATTTGAACATACTAAGAAACATTAAGGTGACCATTTAAATATGAAATGGATATGTGAATATGGAAGGGGCATGGCAAAAGATGCATGAAGGCTGTATGATGATAAAAATCAAGTATGGTAAGTTTATATATCCAACAACATCAATGTGTCAAGGAGGTCATTAAGAACCTAGGACTACCATAACCAAGGCAACAAAGAGGCATGAGAGTATTAGGAGGGTCATGGCAACATGAAGGGCTCACTAAAATGAAATGGATGAACAAAACAGAAAATGCATAGAACAAGGTAATAAATATGCTAACAAAAGCTTGAACTTTCCTCCTTTTTTAAAGTAGTAAATTTAAGTTCGGTCCTTTCCCTTTTTTTGCTATTGTTTAGCCAGAAAAAGGTGAAAGAAATGAGCTTTCTGGTAATATGGTGTGTTTTGAGGATAAAAATATCTAAAAGGTTGAGTTTTTAAAGGTGTTCTATGGTGGTTTTAGGAAACTACGATAATGAAGGTTGGTTGAAGGTGAAAGGCAATGGAACAATGTTTTGGTGAGTTTCTACAGCTAAAGTGGCTGGAAGATTTATAGAGATGGATGAGGAGTTTTTTTTGGGATTGCTGAAGAGCTTCTTTGATAGCTGAGAGAGTTTTCTGAGATAGTTGGTTATGTTCTTTATTTTTTGTTTAGCCTTTTCTTTTAGAAGACAATGCAAAGGGCAGTTTTGATTTTTTTTTTTTGCACTGGGGGACATCTCCAGTTGTGATGCTCTGTTGACTCTCTTCTTATTGGTTTTCCCATGCTGAACAAGGAGGAAAAAAAGCTATAAAAGCCCATAACTAGAGATATGCCTGCCACACCTTCTTCCACCTATATATCTTATGAAAGTGACATTTGTCATTGATTGTTTAGGCTTCAAAATTTTGTTTGAATCCATTAATGAACCTATAAATGAGGTTTGCAATGTTTTATGATAGTTCCTTGGTGCAAAAACATGTTTAAATCAGGTTTTCAAAGGTTGAAAAATGGCTCAAACTAGGCTAAATGCCTTGGTGTATCGATACAAAACATGTTGTATCGATGCATAAGGTACTTTTTACTTCTGCGTATCGATACAATGAGTTGTGTATTGATACTAAGAGCAAAAAACGTTTCCAGTCTCAAGACTTAGAGGCTAGTATCGATACTCCATGGATTTATATCGATACTCATGCTTGTGTATCTATAATTTTTCCAAAAGTCACAACTTTAGCTACTGCCAAGGTCTGTATCGATACAAACATGCTAGGCATTGATACCACACCTTGGGTATCAATACCAAACCCTTTTGTATTGATACTAAATGTGAAAATTCAAGTTTTTCGCACCGTAAAGGCCTCATATCAATACTTGCACCCAAATATGACTTGTACGTACCTATGGGTTCCCAATTTACCTAAACTTGTCACAAACAATAGGAAATTGATTTCTGTATTCATTTGAATAACCTTCATGACATAGCGCCTGACAGTCGTCCTTCAGCTTTTATTTTTATTTTTTTTGATTTTATCATTTTTTACCTAACTCCAAGGATGCCAAAAAATAGTTCAGACAAAATAAGGTGTCTACAGCTACTCCTCTTTGGTCGTTGCTAAGTATTAGGAAAAGGGCAAAGACAAATTGATGCCATTTTGTTTGGATGGGATGATAAATTTATGTGCTTGCTAAGTTGCGAATAGTTATTTAGTATCACATCGAGATGGGTTAAACAATTTATAGAAATGAAGATTTGATATGTTTTGTAGGGTTTGACCTCCCTACTAGGTTATTTTTCATTTTTTTCCAAATAGGTGCCATCAGCTTGTGTGAGCTTTAAGGTAGGTAAAGAAAGACGTCCAGTTTTTCATGGACTAAGGTATACAAGTGCCACCAGCTTATGTAGGCTTTAGAGTAAGTGAAGAAAGACGTCCAGCTCTAAGGTAAATATGTGCCATTAACTTGTGCGGGCTTTGATAGTTGTCTTGCTCTTTGAGGACTAAGATGATAGTTGCCATCGGCTTGTATGGGATTTATGGTTGGGAAGCGTCTTGCTCTTTGAGGACTGAGGTAGGTAGGTGCCACTAGCTTATGTGGGTTTTATGGTAGGGAAACATCTTACTTTTTGAGGACTGAGGTAGGTAGTTACCATAAGGTTGTGTGGGCATTAAGGTAGGGAAGTGTCCTGCTCTTTAGAACTAGAAGAAAATGAGCTTAGATACCTTTCTTGGGTGATTTTCAATGGGCATGTAAGGTCAAAGTTACTTACTTAAGGCACTTTAGGGTTATTCGAAATCAGAAAATGGTACTTTAAGTTCCCTATAAATTTAACTTCTGCGTATGGAAGTTGATACCTGTAAGATGTTAAATGTTACATAATGCATAGAGATACAAATGCCTACCTAATTGATGCAAGGATGATGAATTTAAAGGCCTAATCCAATGGCTGGTTTTGGGCTTTCTTCAGCTTTGGTGAGGTGGCCTTTTGCCCAAGGGTCAATCTTGCTCTAAATTTTTACAGGCTTCAAATGTTAAGGTTGTCTTTTCTTCGAAGGTACAAAAGGTTCCACTTATTAAAGAGGTTTTGAGCATATTCTCCAAATATGAGGTCCTAGAGCAAGACCGATCCACCCTTAAGAGTTTATTCTTGGTGTTTAAACATGAAACAGAGTCCTTGCAAAGTTCTATCTTTTGAAGTAATGCTAGGAAATCCTTTTATCAGTTTTGTTTATTTATCACGGCATTATCAATGATAGTTTAGGCTTGGCTTTGTTTGAATGAGGAAGTCAGATCACTTAAGCTACCCTCTCAAGTTTTTAGCTCAAGCTGTTTTTTTTTATGAGTGGTAGGTGAAGGACTAGTAGGATGCCCTTTTAGGTTTTCATCCAAAAGTCCTTTCAAGCATAATACTTCTTAACAAAATCAGAATTCATGGGGTTGGGCAAGTCACTACCATCCTTTTCGGTTAAGATTATAGCTTTTTCAGAGAATACATTTTTCACAACGTACGACCCTTCTAATTTGGGGTCCTTTTTTTGCTAGTATCTTTATGTATCGAGAGAATTTGTTTGAGCACTAGGTCACCTTCTCAGAACTGACAAGGATGGACCTTCTTGTTATGGGCTCTCATCATACGCTTTTGATACATCTGCCCATGAGAGATGGCTTTGATTTTTTTTTCTTCAATGAGATTAAGTTGCTCATATCAGTTTTTAACCCATTCAACCTCTTTAAGTTACGATTCCATTAGGACTCGAAGTGAAGGGATTTCAACTTCAATTGGCAAGACAGCCTCTATGTTGTAGACCAAAGAGAATAAGGTGACACTCATGGAAGTTCGTATTGCTACGCGATAGGTGTGTAAGGCAAAAGATAACTTTTCATGCCAATCCTTGTGCATCTCAGCCACCTTTTTAACTATCTTCTTGATATTCTTGTTGGCTACTTCAACCGCTCTGTTCATCTTCAGACAGTATGGGATAGAGTTTCGATTCTGAATCTTGGACTGAGAGCAAACTGCTTGCATTATCTTATTTTTAGGTTGCGTGCTTATCAGTGATGATCTGTTTGAGAAGACCATATCTACAGCTATTGTCCCGTTTCATAAATTTGCACATAATAGATCTGGTGACATTAGCATAGGAAGTTGCCTCTACCCATTTGGTAAAATAATCAATTGTGACCAAAATAAAGCAATGCCCATTAGAAGTTTTAGGGGTAATCGGTCCAATCATGTCCATGCCCCAAAGAGAGAAGGGCCATGGAGCTGTTAACATGTAGAGATAATTAGTGGGACATGGATCTTGTTAGCATAGATTTAGCATTTATGACACTTTCTAGCATAGTCAATGTAATCCTTTTTGAGAGTCAACCAATAATAACATGATCGCATAACTTGTCTTGACATTCGGTGTCCATTAGCATGTATACCACTTATCCCTTTGTGAACTTCTTTAAGTATTCTTTTGGCTTTGGAGGCATCCACGCATTAGAGTAACACCTAATCCTAACCCTTCTTGTATAAAATCTCATCATCCAAAATGAAGCTCGTAGCTAATCGTTTGATGGTTCTCTTATCAGTTTCGGTGGCGTCTTCTGGGTACTATTGATTCTTGATGTACTGAAGGATGCATGATACCATAGCAAACCATCATTCTTTTCTTCAACATTCTGGCAATGTGCCAGGGTTGAATAGATACTATATGGATAAGAGCAATGTCTGATTCTCGATTGACGTTAAGCATTGAAGATAAAGTGGCTAAGGCATCAATGATTTGGTTCTCTTCTCAAGGTAGATGTTGAAAGCTAATATCATCAAACTCTTTGAGCTCCAATATTAGTTTCCTATAGTGGATCAGTTTGGCATTACGTGTTTGCCATTCTCCCTTCAGTTGGTAAATGATGAGGGCTGAATCTCCAAACATTTGCAATGTTTGAATGCCCTTTTCAATGGCTACTTGGAGTCCTATGATGCAGGCATCATATTTAGCTATGTTATTAGTGCGATCAAAGTTTAATTTAGTAGTAAAAGGGTAATGGTTTCCCTCGGACGAGATAAGAATTGCCCCAATTCCATGCCCTACTGTGTTTGAAGCTCCATCTACATCTTCCATGATGACCCGCACTTGATAGTGTTCTCTGCCTCGGACAAGCACATTAAGTCTTCATTAGGGAACTCGAAGTTTAAAGGCTTATAGTCATTTGCAACTCAGCTTGCCAAAAAGTCTGCTGTTGCACTACCTTTAATGGCTTTCTAGTTCATATATACGATGTCATACTCAAAAAGCATGACTTGCCATTTGGCTAATCTCTCAGACAATGTGGGGACTTTGCACAAATACTTGATGGGATCAAGCTTGATAATTAACCAGGTAGTGTGGTACAACATGTATTACCTTAACCTTCTAGCTGTCCGAACTAAAGCACAACATAGCTTCTCTACGAATGAATAATTATTTTTATATTTTATAAATTTCTTGCTCAAGTAATAGATAGCCTATTCCTTCTTTCCTGATATATCATGTCATCCTAATACACAGCCCATGACTTGTCTAAGATTGATGGATATAGAATTAATGGTTGTCTGGGCATTAGTGGTGCAAGTACTGAAGGGTTCGAAAGGAAATGTTTGACCTTGTTGAAAGCTTCTGGGCATTCTTGATTCCATTCTCCAAGATTTTGTTCTTTTAGCAACCTAAAGATTGGATCGCATTTCTAGGTCAACTAAGATATGAATCGGGCTATGTAGTTTAGTCTTCCCATGAAACTTCTCACTTCTGTTTGCGTTTGAGGTGGTGGTAGGTTTTAAATAGTCTTAACCTTGTCAGGATCTACCTTTATTCCTTTCTTGCTCACAATGAACCATAATAATTTACCAGAGGTGACGCCAAATGTACATTTGGCAGGATTTAGCTTGAGCTAGTATTTGCAAAGCCTTTTAAAGAGTTTTGTAGATTGGCAAAAGGTTCACTCTCTTTTGTTAATTTGATGATCATGTCATCCATGAGGACCTCTATTTCTTTGTCATGGAACAATGTTACCATAACCCTTTGGTAAGTTGCCTCAGCATTCTTTAACCTGAAAGTCATCACTTTATAGTAGAAAGTTCCCTATATGGTCACGAAAATGGTCTTTTCCATGTCTTCACTTGCCATTTTGATTTGATTATAGCCCAAAAACCTATCCATGAAAGAAAATAGTTCACTTTTGGTAGTGCTATCTACTAAGGTATCACGGTGAGGCAAAGAAAAATTATCCTTGGGGCTGGCTCAGTTCAGGTCCCTATAGTCCACACACATTCGCACTTTGCTATCTTTCATAAGAACTGGGACTACATTGGCTACCCATTCAGGATATTTGGCTACCTTGAGAAATCTTGCTTCAAATTGCTTCTTGACTTCTTCCTTGATCTTAAAGAGCATTTTTGGTTTCATCCTCCTTAACTTTTGCTAGATTGGTTTCCATTCAGGTTTAAGGGGAAGCACATGAACCATAATGTTGGTATCTAGTCTAGGCATGTCTTGATAGGACCATACAAACACAATCAATATTCTTAGGGAAGACTTGTTAGCTCAGCTCAAGTTAATGGCTTTATAGAGGTTACAATTTGACTTTTTTTGGGTCTTCTTCTGTTCCAAGGTTTATGGTTTCAAGGGATTATTCATGAGGTAATATTTATTTTTCTTCCTGTTCAACTAGTATAAATAGGTCTAAGGGTATGGGGTTCTCTTTAGGGTCCTCTTTAGATTCGACCTTACCATTAGTATCAATAAGTCTAAGGGTATGGGGTTCTCTTCAGGGTCCTTTTTAGATTCGACCTCACCAATGCAGATTGGTTGCTCAAAATCAGTTCCTTAGGTTTTAGTATGAACATTCATGTCACCTTCATTGGGGTACCTAAAAATATGGAAAAGAATAGTATAGGTGGGAGAAAAGAAAAAAAAAGTCTAAGGTTGGCAAAAATTATGAACACAAAATAAATGCAAAATTCTTAGTCATAATGAGATTATAATGAATATGACCAAAGCATACTCCAACAATAGTACTAAAGCTTTTTCTAAGTTGGGACAAAATTATGAATCAAAATAGTTCATCATTGGAAGCGTTAGCTATTGGCTTAATTGAAATAGGAGAACTAGTATATGCCCTAAGAGCCAGTTGGATTGGATAAGGCATATAATGGTTAATGATGCAAACTAATCATTTTAGTTAGTGATTCAAAGTTTTCCTTCATGTTAGTGGCATGATTGACATTCATGCAAACACTAATTTGATAAAGCCCATGAAACAGAATGGCCTTGCAAAGTTAGTAATAGGTTATAATGATAAGATCCTTATTCATTAAAGCTATGTTTTTAAAAATGTTCCTAGTCATCATATTGTTAAGACAAGGCACTACAATGCACAAAGACTAGCATATGCTAAGCCTCCATGCATATGAGTGCATGCGGAAGTTCACTAAGCATATGGGAGCTTGTTTTATGGAAACAGGTTCACTAAACATGGCCCATACGAGAACCCCATTTGGCATTAGCCACTTAGGTGACTACGAAATATGTTTTTATATGTCGGTCTTATTTATTAGTCCTTAGACTTGTGATACCAAGTCATCTTGTATAGGAAATGGCATGCTTTGATTCCATCATGAGCGGCTCCATAATAGATGGATGCTTATGGTAATGTGGTTTTAGATATAGCACGAACCATACAAAGGTGGATAAGTGATCCAGAGAGGATTCACCAGGCTAACTAATGTTAAAGACATATTTCATTTGTTCTTAACTTTGTTTAACTTGATAAAGTTGTTGGTCAATGCATGATGAATCTAAGAGAAATTGGTTCTCTAAATTCATGAGGTTAACCATAAGCTGTAGAAACTATTATGGATTGATACATAAGTAGCATTGCATCATGCTCATGTTCTTTTCGTGATATTTGGTGAAAGGGCTAAAGCACACAGAGAGGTTGGTTGCTAAAAGTTTTCTTAAAGAGTTCATATTAATTCGTTTTGCATACTGGGTTTCCATGATGTCTTGCTAGAGGCCAATCTTGGTCATGTATATAAATATACTTAATTAAGGGTGTGTAAGATCTCAGGAAATTGAAATAACCACTCATAATTGACCCGATTCGATTTATTCGGGTTAATTTTGGTGCTTTCGATTACCCTAGAAAAAGTTGATCAGTTAATATTGGTTGAATCAATCGGTTTATGATTTTAGTTTTTTTAAACCAAATTGATTGATTAAATCGATTCTTTTTAATTAAATTACTATTTGACCTTAGGCCTAAATACCCAATAGCCTATGTCCTATAGGATGATAAAACCATTAAAATATCCCTAAGCCCATCAAAACAAAGAAACTTTTATAAGCCCATTAGAACAAATAAACCGTTAGATACCTATCAAACATAAATTAAAAACCAATTGTAAAATCAATTTTACAGCTTAAACATTTAACCAAAAATGTAAAATAGCAGCCAACACCCAATAGACAATGACAAGTCTGCAACCAAATAAAAAGTTTGAAACCTTTAGCTGTATGAAACTTTGATTTTTCACGCCTCTAGCTAAGCTTTCTCCTCAAACTTTATCAACCCCCTATTGCCTCAACTCGTTAATCATTTATCTGCTTGGTCTTAAGTCTATAGCCGATTGGTCATCGATCTTTAGTCTATAGCTATTTAAAGTGAGGTGTCAATTCATGCTGCAACTTATGAATATTTCAGGGTAAGATGACCCATTAACATTATTTATAATTTTTTTATCTTTTCTCTTTGTAAATTTCTCAACAATTGTTCTACCTTTTTTGAGTTTTTCTTTTTTCTTTTTACTGATTTGTATTTTGGTTTTTTTATTTCTAGATACTACCAATTTGTTTGTAAATAAGTGAACTTACAATAGGAAGTTTCTTGCTAAAACTTAGAAGTGTTAATTTCTTGCTAAAACTATTTGGATCTTTTTTTTAAATTTTTGGATACTACCAATTTTTTGTAATATTTTGGGTGGTTAAAACTTAAGAGTTCTTGCTAATTGTATAATTAGGAAGAAAGAAAATGTTTATTTGAATGTTGATTAAAGTGTCAGAATCTTGATAGCGCTAGTACTATTGAGTTTAAGGCAGGTTTTTCATTTTTAATGGCTATTTAGTACAGTTATTCGTCAACTCATTTTGGTTTAAATATTGAGAGACCGCAATTAAGATCTTTGGTGAGCTTTTTTTCACTAAGGGTTTAAACATAGGAATTGAAAATCTTGAAATTGTTGGATAATATTTCATTGAAAAATAAAAATATCTGAAATCACTAGGTTTGATATTTTTATCTGTGGATGAAGAAACCTTGGTACCAAGTACTAGTTGTTTTTACTTTTTTTTTTCCAAGATGGTTAGTTCCAAATTATAGCTTGATTTTCAATGTTAAAAAATTAGACATGAATATATGTAATCTTATAAGCATGTTGTTATTTAGCAATTACTAATTAGTAATCTATTTTTTTCTTGAAGATGTCAAATGAAATTAAAATGAGTGGCACCAAACCTGTAGTTGATGATGCAAAAGAAGCCAATCTCCCTCAAGTAGACACACATGGTGGAGATAAAGATGCTTGCTTTAAAGTGAAAAGGAAACAACCTAACTCAAGATTAGAGGCTATAGAGACCTTTTTTTGTCCAGGCTAATTTTCTTAGCAACCTAGGACATGGACATGAGGGGGGAGATGATATCAAAAGTATTTTGAGGAGGTCAAGAAGGCCTATGGATCATATCAAAGATAAATGCAAAGATGTGGCATCAAAGGATGTAGTTCAA
>JAQSVH010000005.1:4884845-4905961 GCA_029448705.1 Adansonia digitata
CACGACACACAACTCCAAATCTTCTTTAGCTTAATTATGATTTTTTCTATATTATTTTCAGCTTAACTAAAAAGTTGCTGGAGCCGAAACCATATAATAATTTATAGTGATTAAATATATTATAAAAATTAATACAATTGCAACCTACCGAACATTAAAGTATATATATAATCATATTCTTTCACCAGCTGTTTAGCATTATTGAATCTAATGTCAATAATAAGACATTTACACAAGCTCCCACATGTTTGACTTTATCTATGAACTTTGAAAGTTTTTCACTTTGTAAATATGCCCATTGCCAGACAAGCATTGCAATTTTATTTTTTTTTTCAGTATTTAAGGTCAAATTTTATTACTAAGATTAGGAGTTCATCTTCTATTAATCGAATGCACAGCTCTTGATGACAAATACTGGAACTAGAGGCGGTAATTGAGTAAACTCAGGTTAGTTTGGGTCAAAGTATTTCGAGTTTATGTTATCTTAAATTCGAGTTTATTCAGATTCGAGTTTATTTGGATTTAAGTATTTTTGGGTTTGGGTTTGAGTATATTTTATATTATTTTTTTATTTTATGTTAAATATAATCACTTTACGTAAATTTGAATTCTAAGCTCAAACTTGAATTTGACCTAGCTTGACTTAAACAATCCTAGTGCTATTCCATCCGAAAAAATTTTAAATTCTAAGTCCAAGATGAATTTAGCTTGGGCCGCCCATTTAAGCACGAATCGTTGTTTAAATATTAAAAATTTATTTTTATATATTTTATAATTAAATTTAAATAAAAATATATTATTTTATTTTTTTAAAATATTGTTTCAGGCTGAGCTTACTTGAAATTTAAAATCTAAGACTCGGACTTGCCAAGTTAAGCAAGCTACCCAGCCGATGAACAAGTCTAGTTGCTGGTTTAAGTTTAACACGTGATTTTTTTTATTTTTGATACGGTATTGTGTATTATAGTTTTCATTTTTTTAATTTACCTTATTATTTTGTTATACTATTATCAGATATTTTATCATTACTTGAAACAATAATAATAAAGTAAGAATAATATTCAAATAAGTACTCAAAATTTTAATACTACCGTATATTAACTCTCAATATTCAATGAGTTTAACTAATTAAATTAAAGAAAATGTGATAAATGTATGATATACTTTATTGACAATATTCTTAAAGCTCATGATATGATTTACTTTTTAATAAATTATTATTTTATTATATATAGACCTGCTTAAGGGCCAAGCATGTGGCAAGCTTGGCCCAATTGGGCCTTGGCTTGAGTTTTCATATTTTTGTTCTGGGTCAGCCCGTTCCGACGGTGATTGTAAATTAAAATAACATATATTTTAATTTTAAATTTAATTATAAAAATATAAATATTAATAAAAATATTTTTAATGTGATGAATAGTAATTCTAACTTATGAGCAAGTTTAATTATACATAAAATATAAATTAACTTTTTAATATTTAATTAAATTATTAAAAGAATATTAAAATAAAAATTGATTATTAAAATTTTTGCTTTATAAAAAAATTATTTAATTATAATTTCATTATATTTAATTAAAGTTTAGGTCGTGCTCAAGTTCGATTATATTAGGTTTGAGCCTTTGACTTTTGATCAAATCATATTTGGTTTAAGGTCGAACTTTAATTTTTTGGGTTCAAATTTATTTTGCTAACTTAATTGAGATATAAGATTCTTCTAATTTTTCAAAATTGAACGAACGATCATTTTTAAGAACAAATTGTAAGATCTCATGCCTAAACAACCTAATCTTTTGAATTTAAAGCTGGTAAAGCAATTTTATGTTGAACTTGTTGATAATTAGCAAGCATAACGTGGTTGATGAACTTGTGGGTTTTAATTGCAAGCTACTCCATAGACATGGGGACTTATTAATGAGCCGGGAGTATTGGACAAGGAGGCCATGCTTAGTTCCAAACTTGAAAACCCTGCCGTAGATATATACTTCCCTGTTTCCCTGGTCAGGTGACATCCATCAGCAACAGCCTCTTGCAAAGGATCAAGAACAGTCTGCCAGAACTTTAGAGTTGTTCCATCTGCCAACAACAGCAAACAACAAGAATATCAACAAAGCATGCATGTCCTAATTACATTCACTAGAGTTGGAATTGTTAGTATTTTCTGTATTTTTTCATATAAAGGAGGTCGTACAGCCTAATGATTGCGAAAGAGATTGTAAATGTTAAGATTTTAATTTTAAACTTGCTCATGAACTAAATAAGCTAGGTTCGTATTTGCTCTATTTTGTATGTAAAGAGATTCTGCTGAATACCTTTGGCTGCAACATGTTCGACAAACAGAAAAAGCCCTCCTGGTTTCAGCACCCTCTTCACCTCTGAACAAATTGATCAAAGTTAAAAGTTTCTTTGAATCTTGGATAGAATTCCTGATAGAAATGAACTAATTTAAGGAAATATTTTTCATTGAACACCTGTAAGAAAAATTCATACTGGCAAAACTTAGATGAAGAGAAAGCATGAAAGTACTAAAACTACCTTTAAGTGCCATGTTAACATCTTTAACAGAACACAATACAAGTGTTCCAACAACTGCATCAACAGAAGAATCATCTAGTGGAACAGCCTCTGCAACCTGGATAAATGCAACAGTTCCAAAGTCGGGGAAAAAGAAAAAAAAAAGAACTTCAGGAGCTGCCCAACAAAATGTACTTGTTATGGATAAGAAATCTGTCAAATTTCAATTCCTAGAATCTCCTGCAGGTTGTTTAGGCATTCTTCTAATTTCTTAATTGCATGAAAGATCTCAGAGAATTCAAGCCCTTTGCAAGCATCAATTTGTCATTAGTTCTGCCATTGATTACAGCTGCATCTGAACTGTCACTACCACTAAACTCAAAAACATAGTTGTTTGAGAAATGGGTTTTGTTTTCCTAGGATCACAAAAATAATTTCAGGAACAAGTACATACAGCTTGTATGAATCGAAAGTTCTTCGATGGTAAACCAACCGCAGTTGCAGCTGCTCGAGCATACTTCTCCATCTTCTTGTTAGGATCCAAACCAAAAACTTGGACCTCATTATCATCAGCATAGTACTCAAGATTAGGCCCCGTCCCAATGCCAATCTCCAATACCCTTTTGGCCTTTCCCTTTAGTTTCCCAAAAAGTTGTGACTTGTAGCCTGCAATCTTGAGATTTAACACAAGAGTTAGTAATTCAATCACACACATAGCTATATATGAAAAAAGCATCAGCTAACTAACTTCTGACTCATAAGATTTCATGCTTGTGTTCATAACCGAGGCGTAAAACTCTTCGTACCAATCCGGCCTTGGAGGGTGAATCCTGTTCAGCAAACCCTGCACATTAAATTTTCTGTTAAAATTTGTAAGCAAATAAAAAATCCATATTATCTGTAGTTATATATATCTATATATATGCAAAGAGAAGTAAAGAATTAAGCAGTTATATATGCATATGATTTGAGGAAGATGAAGAAAGGTACCAAGTAATCATCAGAGTGTAAACTGGAGGCATTGGAAATGGAGGGGGGAATTGGAAGAAAAGCTGCTGTGACAGCAGCTTCAATAAAATGCCTTCTTCCACCGCAGGAACAGAATCTGGGGGCAGCTGATGGATTTTTGTCGGGAATTGCAGGAACTGAGCTGTTCTCTTGGGTAATTTTTAAGCAGGCAAGCTGGGAAGTAGGAGATTGATGAAGGAGGTGAACCGGTTTCAACATTTTTTTTGGTCAGTTGGGAGTTGCAGTTAGGGAAAGACTGGCAAAAACAGCTCACTGTTGCATTTGCTTTATATCCCCCTCCTCCTCAACCTCACAATTCTTAAGATAATTTTTCAATATTTGAGGTTTTTCTTTTTATATATATAAATTAATAATATAATCATATTATATATAAAATTATTAAATTTAATATTATTTGTATATTTATTTTATTTTAATTTAATAGTCTCTTATTTAAAATTTAAAATTTAATATTTTTATACATTTAAAATAATTACAAGCCATTCTTTTATTCCATTTATCAATTTAAGGTTTTAAGACCAAATCTATTAAGTATTAATTATCATTATATTGTTAATTTAATTATTAATATTGAATTTTGTCCTATATTTCAATTTTTTTGAATTTTTAAGCAAAAACTATGAAATTGAAGAACATTTATTATTTCTATTAATTTAAAAATTTAATTTTAAATAAAAATTTATCATTTTTATTTAAAATTAATAGAAATAAAAATATAATAATAAAATTTATCCTTTCAAAAATTTTCATTTTGAGTGTGTTTAACAGCCATCCACCGTGCGTCATTAGTTAAAAGTCAACAAACCTAGAGTGAAAACGGTATCGTTCAAAGCAATGGTAGAAAAACGTATCTGTCAGGCACGTGACGTGAACGTGCTATCACGCTTCGAACCCTAAAGAAACGTAAACACGGGACATGTAGAAAAAAGAAAAAAAAAAAAAAAAGAAGAGAAAAACAAAGAATCCACCAACCGAAGATTTTTCTCAAAGAAACAATCACTAAGTCCCTTCGTAATATATTTCCCCAAACAGAAAAAAAAAGAAAAAAAAAAAAGAAAAAACTCTCGACGTTTCCCCGTTGCTATTCTTCCGTTCCTTTGTTTCTTCGGGAATCGTAATTTTCATTCTCCTCTTTAATTATTGTTCTTATTATTATTCGATCTGTTCTATTATTTTAAATTATTACTTTACTTGTTTGTTCAATTTTTGTTTTTATGTTTGATTATTGTTGTTGTTGTTCTTATCATTATTATTATCATATAATTGCATTTGTGATTTAAAACTTTAAGTAAGTTTAGGAAATTGGTCAATTTTTTTTCTATTTTTCTGAATTCAATTTTTTATTTTGATATGTTGCAGTTAATTGAAGTTGTTATAAGATCGAGAATTTGAAACTAAGGTGGCTGTTATGGCTGGTCAAAGAAATGATTACGGTAAAAGATCCCATTTTCAACCTGAGTATGTTGGAAATGGAGGAGGAGGAGGAGGAGGAGGAGGAGGAGGGGGTAAAAGAAGGAATGCAGGTGAGGAAAATGAACAGCATGGAATTGGCTCTGAAGATACCGTTTATCGTTATTTATGCCACGTCAAAAGGATTGGGAGTGTTATAGGGAGAGGTGGTGAGATTGTGAAACAGTTAAGGTCAGATACTAAGTCAAACATTAGGATTTGTGAAGCTATGCCAGGTTGTGAGGAGAGGGTTGTTATGATTTATAGTTCCAGTGAGGAAACGAATCCGTTTGGTGATGGTGGCGATGAGCTTGTTTCGCCTGCTCAGGATGCTTTGTTTAGGGTACACGATAGGCTTGTTGCTGAAGAGTTGCCTGCTGATGAGGATTTTGAAGAGCAAACACAAGTGGTTACTGTGAGGATGCTTGTGGCATCTGATCAGATTGGTTGTGTTATTGGCAAAGGTGGACAAGTGATTCAGACTATAAGGAGCGAAACGCATGCACAGATTCGGGTTTTAAGTAATGAGCATTTGCCTCCTTGTGCTTTGAGCTCTGATGAGCTTCTTCAGGTAAAATTGTTTTATTAGATATACCATGTATTATGCCCTTATTTTAATAAATAGGAGAAACGATGTTGGTTTAACTTAATATTATCTCTTTTAGATTTAATTTCTTAATCTATTGCAAGACTTGACCAAATGAAGAGATGTATTTGAATATGACAAGTGTTTGAATGGAAACTCCTTTATATGTAAATAAAACATTTGGAAGTTGGTTTTGGTGAACATCTTTTATTCCTTAGATTGTTGCTAAGTTGAGAGGAAATGGTGTTAAGCTGTATCTTGATGACACTTTGCACCCTCAATTTCAACTTTTCTTCCTAGAAATGGGAAGAGTTTTTATTCCAAAATTTTATGGTCTTCTGTTGTAAATGGTGGGATTTGGAAGATCTGTTGATTGATCTTCATGACGCTTCTGACCAGGCACTTCTACCTAAAAATGTCTCCTCATGTTGTAACCGTATATTAATATCATCCTTAAACGTGAATGTATGAGTTGCCTGCATATTAGGGGATTTTGAGTCGTCTCATGGCCTTCTTGTTTATTCATTCAGTTTCTCTCTTGGGATTTCAGATAATTGGAGAGCCGTCAGTAGTGAGGAAGGCTCTTTATCATGTGGCATCTCGTCTTCATGATAATCCTTCAAGATCCCAGCATTTGCTTCTCTCCTCTCTATCTAATATGAATCAACCTGGCGGGATGTACATGAATGCTCCCCTTATTGGTTCTTATGGCAGTTATTCTTCTAGAAGAGATGATGCTTCTGCGAGGGAATTTTCTCTTCGTTTGGTATGCCCGGTTGGAAATATTGGGGGTGTGATTGGAAAAGGTGGTGGTATTATCAAACAGATTAGACAGGAATCTGGGGCAACTATTAAAGTTGATAGCTCTGCAGCTGAAGGAGATGATTGCATTATCTTCATATCTACGAAGGAGGTAAAAATACATTAATTTTTTAAAATTTGCGACATTCTCATTGTGGAATTTATGACGGAGAAATTTAGATGCCATGCCCAATTATTTATATCTCTGCAGTTTTTTGAAGATGCATCCCCTACCGTCAATGCTGCTTTGCGCTTGCAATCACGATGCAGTGAAAAAACTGAAAGAGAATCAGGTGATTCTGTAATCACCACCCGTCTACTTGTGCCAAGCTCACAGGTTGGATGCCTTATTGGTAAAGGTGGGGCGATAATATCTGAAATGAGGAATGCTACTAGGGCTAGTATTCGCATACTTTCTAAGGAAAACCTTCCCAAAGTTGCATATGAAGATGAAGAGATGGTGCAGGTGAATAAATATATTTTTGGTGTGCACATTAAGACTTCCTTTGTTGTTCACTCAAGATCTTCATCAGACTTTTTTAATATGACGGAATTGTTATCTTTAATGCTTTACAGATTACCGGAGGTCTTGATGTTGCTAGCAATGCCTTTTCACAAGTAATGTTGCGGCTGAGAGCTAATATATTTGAAAGAGAAGGAGCGGCAGCGACGTTTTTGCCTGTCCTTCCCTACATTCCCATGTCATTAGACGTGTCAGATGGTTCAAAGTATGGGAACAAAGATGGTCAACCACGTAATCGTGCATTCTCTTCTTACTCAGGGGGATACAACTCTGGTGATTTGTCTGCAAGTGACAGTAAAGGAACATATAGTGGTTTACTTGTAAGCTTGTCTTTTCATTCATTTACTCTTTTAACATTTCCTTGCAAAGAAGTATAAGCTTATTATTATTGGGATGCATCTGGTCATTTTAGCCAGGTGCTTTCTAATGTGCAATAGCTGCATTTGAGAATTATCCATCCCATTGCATATTTATGGTGGCCTGCATGCCTTATTTCTATCTCACCTGTTAGCGTATTTCCTCTGAATGTTTTATGTCTCCATTTTTCAGAGTGGAGGTGACATCTATGGATCTCATGGTGTTCGCAATTCTGGCCGGGGGTAACATTTACCTGTCAAGTTAGAAACATTTGATAATTTTTTATTGTTCTCTAATAGCAATTGCCACTACCTGGCCTGATTTTTGGCTTCTATCACCAGGTTTTCCAATCTAAACCAAGTTTCGCAGAGGAAGCATGGGTATTAGTCCAGGGTTCTAGACTCCAGAGGTAAACATGTGTCTTACTTCATTTATGTACTTTGGTATTAATCAGCTAGTTCTTTTGTTACTTTTGCATGAAGATATGCAGAATGATATCTTAAAACCTTGCGAATCATCCTCTGACAAGGATTCTACTGCACCGTCCCACTTTTTGCCTTTTCTCCCTATCTAAGCAGTTGTCGTCACAAATGTTGAATCCAGACCTTTGCCGCCTTCGATCAAGCCAGCCTAGATCGGAAGACCAGACGAATTGAGTTTGAGAAACTTATGTTCCACTTTGGCCCAACCTTGTGCTTGTCTAGGTTGACCAAGAATAAGATCATTTGATGATGCAAATCACCATTCGATCATTTTTTGCCCTTGCTTCATGATTTTCAGGCTCTGTAATGCGTTTGAAATAATTTGTTTTCATGTAAAACCCTTAGGTTTGTAGCCTTGACTTTTGGCACTTTGGCTCATGAAGTGATTTTATGTTTTATAATGGAGTTAAGGTAGCATCTATTTGTTTAGGCTTTTTCATGTGTGCGTGTGGTTTGAGAGCTGCATCAGATAGGAAAGTTTAGGTTGCCTTAATCCTAAGAGGAATGTAATATTTTGTTTGGGTGTAAATGCCATTTTATTCTGGCTTCTTGTTATATTTTACATGTAGCTCAAATGGCTGGTTTTTTTTTTTGATTTCCTCTCTTGAAGAAGAGAGGCCATGTTTCCGTTGAACGAAGCGCTTTAAAAAAAATATCCCTTAATTGCATGATCTGAGATTTGATCTTGCTTAAAATGATTTGGAACTGATATAAGAGTGGTATGAACTTGCAAATCACTTGAAGTCAGAAATATTTGGTTATGGTATGTGTTCAGGTTAGTTTTGAAGGCTGTTATGAGGGGAAACAATTGTTTTAGAGGCTGTTTTGTGAAGAGAAAGCTAGAGAGGGAGATAAGTTTAGCCTGAAATGGAATCGATTGAAGGGTAGGTTTATTCTCGGTATTGCTTTCTCACTCTCTTATTCCGTCTTACAGAGGCAACTTTAGTTTTTTCTTCTACGCTTATATTATATCATTGACTTCCCCAGGCATTGGGAGCTGGTAAGCTGTAGGTACTAACTGGTAAGTGACTTTTGAAGTCAGTTGTAATCTGCTTGTGTTTGTGATATACACTAAATAGAGTTGGTTCAATATAACAGAACCGTAAAGCTGAAATATGAAAACCTAATCATTTGAAATGAAATCCCAACCTTGCCTCTGTTCATCATGACAAATAGATACTCTGGAAAAAGTTTTTGACTTGATCCTTACCGTCAGTGCTTTGATACTGATTTCCATACGTCAGTTTATCCTTCTTACTGCTATCTTTCAATTGCATGTAGTATATCACTTCCATGCTCAAATCAGTCTGTGTGGATATTCATAAATTCATGTAGGCTTATGAACTTGTATGAGTGTATGTATGTGCATGAGTATCCCCATTTGGAGGGGAGTTTTATAGCGACCAGTAGAACACTTTATACAGCCTTTAGAATGATTTGCAAAACCTTTAAATTCCTGGAGGTTCCTCATTTAGAGCTCGCATATATTCCTGGGTTTATGAACTGAAAGCATTTTATTATTCTGAAATGAGAACAAATAGAAATCACTTAGGTTTTTCTTTTTTGTTTTTGTTTTTTTTAATATAACCTTATGTATATACATTACTCTCTTAAGGAGACTGATTGCTGACAGGGTCCTCTATCAAAGCTGGTATTCTCATTTTTGTTGACAGTTTAACAATTGCATCATGTTTGTCAAGTTTGTTAATCTTCACAGTCAAGGGGTACATATTGTCTCAACAATCTCATCAGTCAACCATTCAAACCCTTGCTATCAGACATTATAGATATGCTGTGAGCTGTCTTATTTTAAAAATCTTATTTGCATTTCCTTGTCGCATTGTGTATTCTAGAGTTTCCCACATTTAATTGGGTGAAAAAGAAAATGTATAGAATTCTACAAACCAACTCTTGTTCCCAATTCAAACAAGGTTGTAATTCGACAATGGAGAAAAGGGTTTGTAGATATTTTGTTTTGAATTTTGCATTCGTTAGATATATTTTTTAAAGGTGGTTGCGTGAAGTGACAGAGCTAAATCTTGGGGTCAAGTACTTATTTTCAAATTGGGTAGTTTGGCAAAGAGGGGAAGTATTATTGCAAGTTGAGTTTCAAAGGGTGAGAAGGTGGAGTAATATTAGCAACAGAAATGCAAGTGGGACGTCATTTTTTTGCACAGTTGTGCCTGAAAAGGAGGCAGGAAAAAAGTGTTTTTTCTTTTGGGGGCGGGGTTGTGATTTCAGAGAAATCTTATCTGTTCGATTGAAATTGTTTGAAAAACGCCGTCCTCAGCGCATGTCACCCCCCATAACCACCAAATCGATAGATCATGAGGTCCCCAATATACCATTGTCCATTTCCGATTACATAATAACTACAATTAACCTTTCCCTTCCAAATCTTGTCCGTGGCATGAGATAATTTTGGACAATGAAATGATGATATGTCGAACAAACTGTCAATTTGGTAAGCATTATCGGCATCAAAAGGCTTGGTTTGAAAGGTTTTTGGAGCTCAATCTTTTCCTTGTGCATTGACAACTTGACTTGGATCAAGCATTTTTCACTCTTACAAGCTAATATTTTGCCCATACGTATACCTATCCTGGCCAAGCAGCATATCTAGTGTCTAAACTTATGCAAATAATGGATCAGCTCCTAATACCTTATCCTGAACTCAAACCTGAAAGTGATAAGGTTTGTTTCCAAAAAACTAGTTGAGACTTAATTATTTGAACCCCAAAAAGGATTAAAAAAAAAAAATCAATAGGCCGTATTTGGGGCAATAGCAACTTGGTACTAAAGCTAATGTGAGCCTCTTGGGTGATTAAAAGTAACATTTTGTGGCTTTGAGTATGCTGACTTCAGGAAACATGCAACAGTCGCATTCACTGTTCACGTCCATATGTTAACCTCCTTCTTGGTTATATATGCACCCACAGTTTTTAGAATTCCATCTCTGCAAAATGCGTCATAAAACCTCCATTTTCATTGTTCACACCCCTTAAGACTCGTTCCATTCTTTCATTCACCCTTTTGACTAGGTATGGTAAAAAAGAGAAGTTTGTTTATCCATTTCTGGATCGATGCCAGCTTTCTTCATCTAAGGTCTAGCATGTGGAAACGAGGTGAAGTAGTGCAGCCAAGGATGATTTGCCGATGGGCCATCTCTTCCATGTATCATAGTTAGCTTATTTCCATATGGAAGTTTATTTTCTTTTCTGAGACATCTGGATCGATGTTTCAGATACTCTTTAATCCTCAGACTATTATGTTCGTTGGAATATTATTGGGAAGCTAAATAATTAAGACATAAAAGGAAGCAAGCCTTTGGTATAGGGGATAACCGGCAAGTTGTCTTTGGCTACGTTTCTTTCTCATTTTCGCATGCTAGACCTATGCTGACAATAAAACTGGAAATGCTGAAGATGGAGCATTTTCATATGACAGTAATGGAAGAGGTTCAAGCCATATATGGCAGGGTTGAATCACATTATCGGGTAAGTTCCTATCCTGGTATTATATAGATCATCTAATTATATAACATTTCATTCTTTTTAGCATTTCTAAATGTCAAATATTGTGTGAGACAATTGCCTTGTGTATGTAAATATGGCAACTTCATCATGGTAAACGAAAAGTTTAAAGAAGAAAATATAGTTTGTAATCACATTTTTTTCTTAGATTAGAAGTTAGGTTCTGCAATTTACAATAACTTTTTTCTACATATTGCATTCACAGGATCACAGATGCCATTGATTAAACCTTTTGCAGGAAATATGATTTGCATTTCCTCAGTGAAACTTCAATATTAGAATTGAAATGAGGGCTCAAGTTGGGGGGACTAAATTTACTCCTGAGTAACTGTTCCAGAGGGACCGGTTTTCCTTCTGGTAGCACCAGTATATCATTACGTCAACTCGTGCCCCACTCCAACGTACTTTTTCTATTAATGCTGATGCAGCTCGGAACATATCGTTCTCAATCACATTTTTGTTATTTGGCAAGGGAGAAAAACAATGCATTTAGCTAGGCTAAAGGAGTCATTGGCTTGAAACAAATTAAAATTGATAGATTTTAGCTTTACTGAATATGGAAGTTCTTGGAAACCCCTTATCATCATTCATCCAAAAATGTTTTAAAATACTGGAGATCTTTGGAAAAATGTTGTATGCTTTGCTGTAAGATGTCGTGACTGTGACTGTTAATGTTTTTAGGACTTGAAGTCAAGAAATGAACCCAAAATAATACAGGAGGGAAATGTTCCTGTTTTTGAGAATTATTGTGGAACATGGTGATCTAGTTTGCAGTATGTGATTTCTCCAATGGTGTTAGAAAAACAGGCCACCGACTGCTTGCACACGGATTGTTTGGCCAAATTTAGCTGGCTAGCTCTAGGCTCATGTAATATGCATAAATTGCAATCAGTCCTGGTATTAGGGGGTCCATCCCTATGTGCAAACCTACAAAAAATCAACAACGTTATTGGGGCTGAGATTCAGCCAAGTTTCTCCCTAAATAATTGCAGACGTTAAGTCATAAAGCTACAGAGTCCCACAACATAAAGATTCATCTTCCCTACTTCTCTCCTTTTGTTTAGCTTTTAAGAGATAATAATAATAATAATAATCACCATAAACGTGAAATACATGGGAAATTTTAGGTCTCTTTGATGCAGCAGTATCATATTAGATGACTGCTGATATAATTCTATCTTAAGGACATTGATGAAACTAATTAAATTCTTGTATCTCTCCTCCATTTGTGCAAATCATTCTCCTTAAGCCTTAGGAAAACCAGAAAACCAGTGACTCTAGCATCCTTATGCTTCCTTTGTAGACGGTAGTTGGTTTCAGGATCCACAGATTAAAGTGCTTTATCTACGAAGTCGGACACGGCAGTATATAGGACTTAAAAGCATGTAATTTCCAATGCTGTTGGTTATGGTATGCTACTGTCGTTACAACCTGATTCCAACTTTAATTGGTTTTTAACTGGTGGAGTCTAAGAGAATCCATATTTGCTTTGGCATCTTTGTATAAATGTGCATATCTTTCATCCTACTCTATATCTAGAAATTTGTTTCAGCCAAAATTATTCAAAACTTCAGCAATGGAATGAAGACAGGACCACTTGAGTCCGGTGAAGCATCCAACGATGCAAACCCAGGAAAATTGATGATCAATGGGATTGCAAATACTAGAATCATACTGAGAATCCTTGCTACGGCAGGAACACTGGGGAGTGCTGTGATTATGGAGACCACTGAAGAAATAGTTCCACCATTCCCTCAATCCATCCAATTAAATGCCGAATATTGAGACCTTCCTATGTTCAGCAAATTTATTACCACCATGATGTGCCGTTTATGACTATGATACTTGAATTCAATTTTAGCGTGAAAGAAAGTTGCCTAATTTACTTACTTGACATGTCTACATTTAACAGGTTCTTTGTGCTCGCCAATTCAGTTGCCTGTGCCTATTTTGTGCTTTCTCTTCCCGTAGCCTTTTACCACATTATCTTTAATCAAGAGAGCAGCCGAAAACAGTTGAATCATCTTGGCTATGTTTGACAGAGTGAAGATGATAATGAGCTTTAATTATTTCTGTGCTAAAAACTGGCAAAAGCAAATCATATGGTTCAACTAAACCTTAGTTATGAAAATAAACTGAGAAAAGAAAAGAAAAAAGGTTAAAACTCCATTTTCATTTTAGAGTTTCACTGTTCAACTTGAACAACTTACACTGCTCATCAGAAGCTGCTATTCCTTAAAATGTACAAAAAGCAAACAAAACACATGTAACCTATTATACAGGCAATGCTGGCCCTGGGCACTGCTGGAGCTTCTACTGCAACAGCAACTGTGAATTTATCAAGCTAGGGGACCGGTGATGCCAACTGGTTGGCAATTTGCCAACGGTTCAACTCCAGCTGCGAGCCCGGTTCTGGATCATTGAGTGGCTCTTTTGCTGCAGCATTGTGCTCCAGACTGATATTCATTTCATCAGCCATTGCAAATCTCTCAAAGCTGAGTGCAAGCAATAGTGAAGATTGCATCCTGCATCTGTATTGATCTTGCTCTTCCAGAAGCTGGTTTGGGGCTTTTGTTTTATTATGGAATTGTAAGTTGTTATCAGCTGTGCTTCTTTTAACTACCAGAAGCAAGAAGAATGTCCTCTTTTCAAACTAGTTTGCAAAAATCTATAAATTGCGGGACATAAGAAATAGCACAGTAATACCACCTCATTTAATTACAAAAAACTGAAACTACTCGAATAATTGTATGAACAACAGCTGCAAAAAGAGTAAATACATGCACTAAATGTTGATTGAAACTCAACATTTCCTGATCTTACTGTGAATCACAATTATGGTAAACAGGGAAGCAAATTTCCAGTTGCTCATATCTGCATCAGGCACCGGTAACTTTGGTTCTACCCCAGTAAGGCCACTAGATCATCTATGGATTTCAATGTCTTCTCGTAGTACAAGTATGATTCGTATACTTTTGGTGTGCGAACGTAATAATCAAACTGTGAAAATTAACGAAAAAAAAAGTAGCCATTAATTGTGAAGAAACTGACCTTAGAAATGATTATGAACGCATAATATAACAGTTCATTGGATGTTTCCACACCAATTCATAATCTATGAACGTACCTCGGCCATGTTATCCACCAATTCATTTGCAGTTTTCACATATACATCTTTTCGACCTTGTGGCAATGTACTCATGGCATTCTTCAAATCCTGAGAAAGATAAGCCTGCTTTAGTCGAATGTAAAACATGACATACCTCCATGACATGTTGTCCAACATGTCTCTCATGCTATGTAACCCCTGAGCAGTTTGCTTAATTCTCGCGGCAGCATCTTCGGGCGACAAATTGGGCTCGAAAAACCGTTCCCTGAGAAATGAATGTGTGCCCCAATTCTCAGCTACTGCTACTGGGCCGCCATTCAGTCCTTGTGCCGCCAGTGAAGAGGCCAGAAATGTTGTTAAAAGTTTTCTCCGGTTGCTGATGATCAAGTTATTTTGCTGAGGTTGAACGGATGCTTGGATTATGGGGAGGGAGAGCTTGTTGCAATGGTGATTTTGAGGTGTGGGGAAGTTCGGGTTGACATGGAAGAGAAGTGTTAAATTAGCGAAGGTGCTCATGATTTTTGGATAGTGTATGAGAGACCTGAAGATCATTCATGGAGCAAGGGGTGAAACCGTGAAAGTGGATTTAGGGTGCTGACCGAGTTCCTCCTTGATCCAATGTGGACCTTAACTTTTAGGCACTCCTTATCTCGTGAGAAGTGACCGAGAACAAAAGCCCAATCGCACGATTCATAGGTCGGATCGTAATGGAAAAAAAATTAATTTTTTATATAATATTAGTTTAGATTAAATTAGATTATAAAAATTTATATTATCATTTAAAATATTAAAATATTTTTATAATTAAATTTATATAAAAATATTTTTATTAAATAAATAAAATTTAAATTCAATTGAATTAATCGAGATTGTAAAAAATTATATTCAAATTTAGCTCAACGTAAGTTAAATATCTCATCCTTCTATCGAATAGTATTAAATGTAAGTTGGTTTTTTTGTTTTGTCATTTCATCCTTAAACTTTAAATGATTTAAACGAAGATAAAGTTGCCCATAAGCCGGGCAAGAATAAGCTATGATCCAAAATTTTTTTATGTTTTTTCCTTAAACTTGTGCAAGACTTGATCCAAAAACCTATATCATTATTAAAAAATAATTTTATATTAATATAATTTTATAATTAAATTTAAATAAAATATTTTTTATTATTAAAAATGAATTCAAATCAAATTAATTAAAATTAAAAAAAAATTCTGATTCAATAAAGATCGAATCAGCAAGCCAAGCTAATAGTCTGGCTTTAATACAATCTAAATTGAGACTTGTTTTCTCTTTTCCAATAATTCAATATTCCGTTGTATCTGTATAGTCAGCTCATGTCATCTTTATTATGTAATCTTACCACGTTATTCTACATTATTAGATTGACCTACTTAAAAAATATGTTATTTATATTATTTAGTCTAATGTTCAATATATTATGTTATCTATAGCCTATAATTTTTTTTATATATTTTAAAAAATGGCTAACAATATCTAGTTACATTATGAGCCCACCAATCTCCATTAATTTTCTTCAGTAAAACATTATTGTTGACATTAGTGTCTGCAAGAACAAGAAGGTCATAAACTTAGAGGCGGTGGCTAATTGTTTAATGTGATGCCTAATGGCATTGGCAAGAAGTTGTTGTAAGGTCATTATTAGTGGTGCCTGGCGGCTAATTATTTAATGTGATACCTAATTATTCCAAGTCACTTATTGTATTGTGTCATCCATTCTAAACCTCTTAATTTGACTAAGAAAAGATGAGTTTAATTTGGTAGGTAGTAGCTTTTTAATTGCTCCTAATTGACTAAATTAAAGGAAAAAAATTAAAGTAAATATTTGGATGTGATTGCCAAAATGATATTCGTCCATTTTTTTTGAAAAAAAAATATAAACTTACGCTAGCCATTTGAGTAACATGACCCATTAATTCGAGAGTTGATAGACGAGAATTCAGAGTTATAATTATCATTTAAATCTAATAATTTATGTATTTTAATTATATTTATTTTAATATGTTAATAATTTATATTAAAATATTTATATATTTATGTATTATTTTTATATTTTTATTTTATATTACAATTATCATATATATATATATATATATATGGATATACACGTCACCTCTAAATTGGGGCCGGACTATAAAAATTGGCCATACTTGCTTGGTCAAATAACTTATTTTTCTATTCGTTCATATTATCGTTCTTATCCGAAAAAGAAAATCCGTTTGGTGCAATGCAAGGCAAGCATTTGTTATTACAAATAGTCCACCAGAGCCGAAGCTCATGCAAGATTGGGGTCCATGAAAATAACTCTGATTATAATATACATGGAGTCCACGGAATTGCGCACGTCACAAGGAAAAATTGCACAGAAAACTTTAAATTACTAGTAAGAAAATGGTTATAAAAGGTGCTCTGCCCGTCCCGTTAGAAGCGTGTGGAAAGCTAAGCATTACAAAATTCTCTCTAAACCCTAAAACTTTCGCCAAATATACACCCATAGACATTCCCTAATACTGTACGAAATGAAAGTTTGGCTTTATCTACAGAAAATGAAGGTGTGGGTTGTGATCTTGGCGGTATTATGTGCTATTTGGGTATCCATGGTTGAACAACAGCGTCGCAACACTGCGACGGAAAATGAACACAAGCTCAGTCCAATCGCTGCGACGGAAGATGAACAGAAGCTCACGGCGGTTTACAAGGTGAAATTCACCACTAACGGTGCCACCAGAAATTCGTATCTGATGTTTATGAAAGATTTGTATAATGCATTGACAGTCCGCGCAGATAGAAGTGGAGACATACCAGTGTTACCACCCCGATCTGCAGCTCCTACTGATCCCGAACAATATCTTCTTGTGGAACTTTCAAATGGGCAACAAACCGTCACATTAGCTTTGAATATCAGTGATGTGTATGTCTTGGGTTATCACGCAGGCGGAAGTCCTCGTTCCTACTTTTTCAGCGATGTTCCCACTGATGCACGGAATACTTTGTTCCCAAACACTCAAAGTGATCGTCCTCTTCCATTTACTCGAAGATATGGGTCACTTGAAGCTGCTGCAGGAGTTGGTGAAGATGGCAGACGGCAAATTCCTCTAGGAATTGACGAATTACGCCAACATATTGATAACATGAATAATTACGAACCTAATGCTGATTCTCGTCGCATTGCAAGAGCTCTTTTAGTTTGTATCCAGATGGTTTCTGAAGCTGTTCGATTGAGAAACATCCAACAACAAATACTTGCGGTCGCTGAGCCTCGTGCTGATAGAACTTATGGAGTGTATTATCCAGATGGTTTAATAATGGAGTATGAAACTGGCTGGGAAGACATCTCCTCTGCCATCCAATCTGCAACAGAAGGAATCTTCAGAACAGCAGTCCATTTAGTATATGGTGCTCGTCAAGAATTGGTTTTGAGCACCTTGAGACAAGTGCTTTTCACAATTGCAATAATGCCAAGAAAATGCAACACCAGAGTTAATCTGCAGCTTTTGCGCATGCCAACGTCAATATCCTCATCTGGCTTGGAAGACAACAGTGACACTTGTGAAATTGCGTTAGCACCAACCTCGTATATTATTGGACGAAATGGCTTGTGTGTTGATGTCTACCAGGGATTCTACCACAATGGAAACAAAATAATCTTGTGGGAATGTGGACAGAATAAGGCCAATCAATTGTGGGTGTTAAGAACAGATGATAACACAATTCGATCTAGCGATAAATGCTTAACCACTTATGGATACAGCTCTGGAAGCTATGCGATGATTTATGATTGTGACACAGCTGTCTCTGATGCCACAAAATGGGAAATTCGGAGTGACGGAAGCATAAGAAATCCCAAGTCTGGGCTAGTTTTGACGGGAAGTAAAGATAGTTCAGGTGTGATTAATCTGGTTGTGGATAACGATATTTATGGCTCTAAACAAGCTTGGTATGCCAGCAATAATACAAAGCCAGCGGTGACCACCATTGTTGGTTACAATGGTCTGTGCTTGCTGGCAAGTGGAAGTCAGGTGTGGCTGGAAAAGTGTGTGAGTAACGATGCTGAACAACAGTGGGCAATATATCCAGATGGGACCATTAGGCCTCAGAAGAATCGAGACGGATGTCTCAAGTATGCAGATGCAGGTGGGGATTCAGTCATCGTGGGACCGTGCGACGGATGGATTGAAGAACGGTGGCGATTTCAGAGTGATGGCACCATTTTGCATGTAGTGACTGAAAAGGTGATGGATGTGAAAAATACTAGTGTCACCCTTCTTGAGATTACAGTCAATGATTACAATGATCAACGTCCTAGCCAAATTTGGTTTCAGGTGTGACTATTAAAATGAAAACACATGCACCACAGCGCCAGCAATCTAACATCTTTATATGTATTGAATATATAAATGTCGGATCTTGTAAGATCCAAATGATTGTTGGTTAAAGACTTTTTATCTTATTTGAATCAGAAGTCTATTCTAATCTAACATAACAATTCAAGCAATTAATGCTACATAGTACCAACTGATGCATACCCACAACAAGACCTCAATGTTCTCGGAACAAGAAAATTACACTTTTCTTACATCGCCTCCATTTATATCTTTCATCCACTACTGCCCATCAACTTCCCCCTTGGTACTAACACTTTTTCCTAATCCTAGATCCAACAGTTTGTGTTGCTTCTTTTGTGTGGGATGATGTGCGCATTCACCGTTGGATTTTCCTAGTGACGATCAGATAATGGCTCAGCCGTTCGGCAAAGTTCTGGGTCATTCTTTAGCGAGTTTCCCTACTGTTCTCGTCCCTATGGTCTTTCAAAAACGGCCCTTCATAAAGTCCATACCAGCGAGACATATTGGTCAACGGGAATATGGACTTTCTCAAATCATGGATCGACAAGGCATTAGTATTGGGTCCACTCTTTTTTAGTCCAAAACATTATTGTCTGGTCCAATCCTTGTTCCTTACATTCCGGCCCCCGCCACCCGGGCGAGCTGTCGGACATGGAATGGCTAGTGGAAAGAAGCATTCGACGTTAGTCAAAATTCAAAAGATGAGGCTAGCTGTAACTATTGCTTGTTCAAGCCTAGTTTTAGTTCATTTCTATCTCTGATTCTATATCAAAAAGTTAAAACAACATGCATTACGTGCTTCATATAAACTAGGAGGCAAGTAAAACTAGCTAGCTGACAATGATATTCTGCATCTTTTTTATTCAATTTTTTGCAAAATTCCAGCTACCCATTTGACATTACATGGGCCTTAACCTTAGGAGTGGCAGATTGGGCGGATTTTGAATGGGTTAGTTGGGTTTTTATATGGGCCATTAACCAGAAAACCCACAATCAAGCGGATCAAATGTTTTGGGCTTTAAACGGGTTGGACGGGCTGATGGGTTAGAATTGCCACCTTTAAACGAACAATGACGTTAATTATACATCCCTCCTTCAAAATTTTCCCCAAAAGATTCCGCCATTGTTCACGTATCTTGCCATCCTTTCTTAAAATTGCATTCTACAGGTAGCCAACTTAGGGATGGCAATGGATCAAAACGGGGATGGATATTATAAAATTTACTTTTGCTTTATTGATAGATTGCTTTGCTTTATCATCCATCCCAATCTGCCATGAATGTTGAATTGTTAATATAACTGTCGCTTCTATGAATATCAGATACATCACTGTTGAAGTTTTTAATTATTTATATTTTTTTAAAATAATAAAATATATATTTTAAGAAAAAAGATATTTTTGAAGCATGTCTAAACATAAAATAATAAAACCTAAAACATATATTACAAGAGATATTATCATATAATTATCATATTATCCATTTTAACAAACTAAATATTTTAAAAAATGAGAATAATTTTAATTCGCGTGTAGGATAGAGTAGAACAAACAAATACTACAACTACTCAATTGCCGCCTTTCAAACAAAAAAAACTATTACACTCCTTCTCACCTTTACTATTTAAAAAATTTCCCTCCACTTAAAACGGATTAATTTAAAATCCATTAAATAATTCGAGTTTTTTCGTCTTAAGCTAACGAGCATGGTAGTGAAAGAGTAAGCTCTGCATTGTTCATATTTTATTTTTGTGGGGGACCTTGGACATGCGTTAACACCTAGAATCACTTCCTGGTTACCGAAAGCTCAGAGCCTTCTTATTTTTTTTTTCTTTTTTATCGAATTCATTTTTTATCAATAACTTCCGAGCCAGCCAAGCTCCACGAAACGTAGACTTCATGCTTCTTTAAAGCTCAATAATTTCATTACAAACCGCCAAGCAAGATTTATTAACAGTGGACAATAATCCCCATCAAATTTAAGTGAAAGACGTTAAGTTGCAAGTCACACTCGAAAACTTGCCTTTAAAGCTCAGAGCTGTTTTCTATTTTAATTTTGAATTTATTATTTATTTATTTATTGCGAACTTCCAAACTTGTCAAGCTGCAAGATACAGAACTGATCACGTGGATTTCATGCATTTTAAAGCTCAATAATTTAATTACATCACAGTATGATGCCAAGGAAAATTTATTAACAATGGCCAATCCTTCTCCCACATAATATCTCAAGTGGAAGAACATTATCTTTAAAGGTTGAAATGTGCATGATAGGATCGTTGAACTCTGGTCGATCTTCCTCCTCTCCCAAATAATATCTCAAGTGAAATTAAGAATTATAGTAATTGCACAGAAACTTGGGTTCAAAC
>JAQSVH010000005.1:4906061-4917278 GCA_029448705.1 Adansonia digitata
GAGGTTGGACTGTGTAAAGCCCAGCCTTCAAGAAAGATGCTTTCGAATGAATCGAAGAGTTACCATTTAGTTAATTGCTTGTATTAGCCTAGTTTTAGTTCATTTCTCCCACTGATTCTACTGCAAAAAGCTAGAATAGCACGCACTACAAGCTTTTTACAACATTGAGGCAAGTAAAGCTAGCTGACAATGATATTCTGCATCTTTTTATTTCAATTGTTTGCCAAATTCTAGAGGCTCATTTAACAAAACTTGTTTTTCTGTTAAAATGCTAACTCGGAACACGGCCAAGGAATCGTTGTTTGCAAGACTTGAAGATGTTAAACTGTATGAAGCTGTGAACAGATGTAATAAACCTGATCACGGATTGTCCCTTAATCACATTAAAATTTTCGCTACTGAGGCACTAGCATTTACAAGACAAACGCAAAGTGGGTCTTGTCGCTATACATGATGTTGGTCAGTCCAAATTAAGCAGTGGCAGGGCCTTTAACCGATCCCCATACCGTAGAGTTTGACTTAGGGAGTTTTGGCTTTGCAGACTTGAATCAAGCTTGACAGAAGACAAGAAACTCGAGGTACTCCCCAGACTATATCTATCCGCGTCCTTGACCCCATGAACTCCCCAACGCATTGTAATTTCTTAGGAAACATTAGCAAATACAGTGGCGGAGCACATATGAGCCGAAAGAGGTGATGGCCCCCAAGAATTTTAAAAGGAGCTGCACATTGTCGAGAGCTCAGCTGAGCCTGGCTGGAGGAGGAACCAAATGCTTCCGATTGAATGAAATGGAGGAGAACCAAATTTTGGTCAGTTATTGAGATGCCCTAATGGTCCAATTAGGCTATTCAGATGCTAAGGGCTTAGATCACATTATTGGCCCGAATCATTATGGGTTCATAAAAGCCAACCGTTATTGGGTTTTCTAATTAAAACAATTAAATGCCGGGTTTTATTGAGTTTTATTGGGTTTTTTCCTTTTCTCAATTTTTGTCGGTTCATTAATTTTTTGATTTTATCAATGGTGTTGAACCGCCAAACCTACTACTTCTTAATTGAACTGGCTGATCTAATTTTTTTTTTTTTTATCATGAAGCTTAGAATTATGGGTATATTCAATTATGTGTTTAAGTTAACACATATGTCATGGTTGTAGAGTCTATACATTGCATATAGGCTTGGCCTTTAAGTTAAGAGCATCTTAGTATAACTATTGAGATAATTCAAGATTTAAAAGATCAAATGAAAGGGTATATAGATAAGTAAATCCCTTAATTTAAGAGTATTCATCATTCAAGGGGAAAGAAGATTACTTAAGAATTTTATATTTCATTTATGTCCTAATTTTGTATTGAATAAAAAATAAAAAAAAAATCTAAATTAATAAAAGAAGAATAAATCAGTAAAATATTTCACTGGAACTTGAGCAAAGAGTAGGCTTTTCTTTTGTGGGGTTTTAGAATTTGAAAGCGAAAACTCCTTTCTTTATCTTTATATGGTATAACTACTTGATTCGGGTGAGAAAAAAACCTCATTTTCATTTTCATGTCAAAAATAATATCCGTTTGGGGTGTACGAAAATGGAGGTTTACAAACCAACAACCAAAGCTACAGCTCATGCAAGATTTGGGGGACCATGAAAATAACTCTGATAATTAGAATACATGGCAAAATTGCATATAAGAAAATGATGGCCTTTGCCTTATCCTCTCAGCCAGATCACCTGGATATTGAAAAATTAAGTATATGGCCCTAAAAATCTCTTCATTTTCCATCGTATTTGTTATTGTCCAATGATAATCCACAACATTTATTATATAATATATTCTTATAGATGTTCTTTGTCATTCTCTATGATGATCTTATCACCATTCCTTAAAATTACGTATGTTAGTAGCATGACCCTGAAAGTAATAAAACATGATAATGTCTTGGCTCTAGTGTGATAGTAAGCTACCAGATTACACACACAAAAAAACAAAAAAAAAAAAAAAATTCTAGTTAATTGGTGCTTATAAAAATTATTATTATTATTTTATAAAATTCTTTTATATTTAATGTATTATTATACTCAATTCAAAAAATAATTTTTTATAGGTTTGAGGTGAAAGTTTGGAGCCTTTTCTATTTTGAATTTATTTATTTCATTTATTAAGAACTTCCAAACCTGTCTGTCAAGCTCCAAGAAACGTGGATTTTTCATGTTTCGAAAAGCTCGATAATTTCAATTTCATTGCAAACTGCCAAAGGAAGAATTTTGTCAACAATGGCCATATTCAAGCGAAAGACATCGGAAAGGGGATATTATCTTCAAATTAAGATTGAAATCTTGAAACGTGGTAGGAATTCCTCACCGTAAAAGCAGCAATCAAGAGCCAATGCTTTTCGTCATTTTGCACATGAATTATATGTACAGATTTCAAAAAGCGTCACGGATTTCGCCGGCCTTCATTTTACTAACCAACTCGTTATTCAATTCATTTTTTTTTAAATTTAGTATATATAAAAATTATAAATGCTGTTAAGGTGATTAGTTTATTTAAAGCAATATATAACGCGATTAGTTACTTATTATTTTTAAAAAATTAATTTAATGCATTATTTTTATTAAAATTCAAAAAAATAATGTATTAATTACATTTTTATTCTTGTAAGTATTATTTCAACAAATACGTACAAATACTAATTAACATTTTACGGATAACATTATGATTGTAACCGGACATTTAAAAAAAAAAAGAAAGAGAAAGATTAAAGTAGATTAAATTAGTGAATGTAAAAAGCTACTTATTAGACCATATAAATGTGAGGTAGGCATACGTACGTGTCACGCTAAGTGCTCTAAAGAAGTAGACAAGATATATTAATCCACATGAATATAAAAGGGAAAGTTTTTAGGCACATAAGTGGGTGCGCTGCACATCTTATCAGGCATATTTTTTAGAAAAAGGGTAATGACCCCATGATAAGTAGTATTAAAGCAAACCTTTGACCATCCGATTTTACACTGAGCGCCCCAACGGATGGGGTATGCAGAGTAGACCAATTGTGACTTTACACCAAACAATCCAAGGGTGGGATAGACAAAAATTATGGAGAAGCCCATGCCAGAAGCGTCATGAGTTTAGGTGGAGGAGAATGTTATGTCAAGCGCTCTAAAAAAATAGGCAAGTGCATTGATCTCATATCGGATACAAAAGGAAAGATTTTTTGACATATAAGTGAGTGCATTGTACATCTCATCAGGCATGTTTTTTAAGAAGAGGGCAATAGCCCAATGACATATGCATAGTTACTCGAATTAACAAAGCCAATATATAAACTATGATTTATGTGTTATGTTGGTTATTAATAATTATAAAAGATTCATATTTTATGTACTATCAATATCTATATTCATATATTATTAATAAACTATATACGTTAAATTTTATAATTATCTTTAATTATTTTAAAATTTTTTAAATTTTATGTTAATTTATTGATGAGATATCTCAAATATATGCTTTATTATAAATGCCACTACATGATAATGTTTCAGGGATCCCATATTTTGCCACCAATCACCGTTTGACATGTATTGGTGCATGTTTTTGAGGAATTTTGACTTGTTGCTAACAAAAGTGTTATAAAAGGCGCTCTACTCCTCTGATTAGAAACACGTAGAAAGCCAAGCATTGCAAAACTCTCTTCCACGTTTTAAAATCCTTCCTATTCTTTACCAAATATACTTGCACAAAAACTTCTCTGTACTGTTTGAAATGAAAGTTTCATCGTATCAACAAAAAATGAAGGTGTGGGTTGTACTGTTGGCAGTATTATGGGCTTGCTGGATATCCATGGTTGAACCACGACGTTGCATCGCTGCGACAGAAAATGAACACAAGCTCCAGATTTACAAGGTGAAATTCTCCACTAAAAATGCCAATAGAAACTCGTATTTGATGTTTATGAAGGATCTGTACAATGCATTAACAGAACGTGCAGATAGAAGCGGAGTCATACCAGTGTTGCCTCCCCGATCTGCGCAACCTACTGATCCCCAACAATATCTTATGGTGGAACTCTCGAATGGGGACCAAACTATCACATTAGCTTTGAACATCAGTGATGTGTATATTTTAGGTTATCATGCAGGTGGAAGTCCTCGTTCCTACTTTTTTAGAGATGTTCCCACTGATGCACGTAATGCTTTGTTCCCAAACACCGAAAGAGAATCTCTTCCATTTACTGGTAGATATGGGGCACTTGAAGTGGCTGAAGGAGTTGGTTTAGATGGCAGACGGTATATTCCTCTAGGAATTGACGAACTACGCCAACATATTGCTAACATGAATAATTATCAACCAAGTACTAATCCTAGCGCGATTGCAAAAGCCCTTATAGTTTGTATCCAGATGGTTTCAGAAGCTGTACGATTGAGAAACATCCAACAAAAAATACTTGCAGTAGCAGAGCCTGGTGAGCATGGAACGTACGGAGTTTATTATCCAGATGATTTAATGGTAGACTATGAAACCAGCTGGGGAAAGATCAGCGCCGCCATCCTATCTGCAACAAACGGAAATTTCAAAAATGCAGTTTGTTTAGCTCAGCAAGAATTAGTTTTGAAGACTGTGAGACAAGTGATTTTCATGATTGCATTAATAAAATTAAAGACGAATAAAAAAGGAGATAATCCGCAGCTTTTGCGCATGCCAGCATCAATATCATTATTTGGATTTTCTTCTTCGTTGCCTGTGGCTATGAGATCCATCGGCCTAGAAGATAACGATGACACTTGTGAAATAGCGTTAGCATCAACCTCGCATATTGTTGGACAAAATGGTTTATGTGTTGACGTATACCAGGAAAGCTACCACAATGGAAACAAAATAATCTTATGGTATTGTGGGCAAAATAAGGCCAATCAATTGTGGACATTGAAGACAGATGATAACACAATTCGATCTGGCGGAAAATGCTTAACCACTTATGGATACAGCTCCGAAAGCTATGTTATGATCTATGATTGTAACAAAGCTGTCTCTGATGCCACCAAATGGGAAATCCGAAGTGACGGAACCATAAAAAATCCCAAATCTGGGCTAGTCTTGACGGGAAGTAAAGATAGCTCAGGCATGATTAATCTTGTTGTGGATAGAAGCTTTTATTCTTCTAAACAAGCTTGGTATGTTAGCAATTATACGGAGCCATCTGTGACCAACTTTGTTGGTTACAATGGTCTTTGCTTGCTGGCAAGTGGAGATAGGGTGTGGCTGGAAATCTGTGTGAGCAACGACAATGAACAACAGTGGGCTATATATCCAGATGAGACCATCAGGCCTCAGAAGAATCGAGATAGGTGTCTCAAATATGGAGATGCAGGTGGGATCTTAGTCACCGTTGGAACGTGCGATGGATGGATCGAGGAAAGGTGGCGATTTCAAAGCGATGGCACCATTTTGCATGTGGCGACTGAACGAGTGATGGATGTCATAGATACTAATAGCGCCTTGATTGAAATTACGGCCAATGATTTCAATGATCAACGACTTAGCCAACTTTGGTTTCAGGGGCAGCCGTGAAAATGAAAAGCATATATGCACTAGCATCTTTTCATGTATTGTATAAATAAACGCTGGATCTTGTAATCCAGCACCACTCCCTATCCTTATGGTTGTTGGTTGAATAAAGACTTTTTATATCTTATGTAAATCACCCAATCTTTTCTAATCTAAATAACATATATTTCACGTAATTATTACCATATAGTAGCCAACGAAATGCAAACACAAGATGAAAGTCATGTGCTTGGAACATTGTTTTAATTGCAAAATGGAAAATGATCCATTACACCTTTCTTATGTTGCTTTTTTTTTTTTTACGCTGCCAGGTGATCTATCTGTATCTCCCTAGCTACTAACCTTGCATGTCCTATCTCCAAGACTAAGCTGTAATTAAACGTGATAATTCGTGTATTCATATTATATTTATATATTTTATTATATTATAACTTTGTTTAAAGTTTTTTATATTTATATCAATTTTGATACATTTATGGTTCGTATTATATAAATTTTAAAATGTACTCGTATCGAGTCATATTTTTTTACTTTAAATATATTATATTAATATAATTATATCAAATATTATCAAATCTAATTATAATCTTAGATCCAACAGTTGAGATGCTTCGTCTGGTTATGATGATGTGCACAATCGAAGTTTAAAAGTTTAAAAGTTTAATTACCGGACTGAAGTATCAACATACGCAAAATATGCTTTGGAGTATCCCCCTTATTGTAGCCTGGTTGTCGGACACTAATTGTTTAGTCTTTGCTAAAAATGAGTTCGACGGGTGAATCCCCTTTGTTAACATACATGGACCTGCATAACTCATGAATAAACTTTTTGGCGAACATTTTCTACCTGATTTGGGCTACGAGCTGGAAGAGCCCAAACCAAAGACCTGGTTGAGGCCCATAAAAGCTGAGCACAATGCATAAGGGGGCGAGCCTGAGATCTGATTAAACCACTGGTTTTTCTGAGCCCGCCGCGAACGAAACTGACAGTTTTCTATCGCATGAAATCAACCAATGACACCAAACCAAAAATTGGTGCTAAACTGACAATTTCGTATTGTATGAAATCAAACTTGAGTCCCTGTACGAAGTGCTTCAATATCAAATGCGTCAACAGGGATGTCAAAGTACAAGGATTCATGATTCTGTGATTCTTTTTTTGTAGTTGTTTCACAGTAATTCCGCTTTTAGGTGCTACTCTTGCACTATGGTTAATGGTGGTTTTCCTTTCCTTTCCTTGTGCAAAGTGCATTGTTGTTAGAGAGCAACACAGGAAGGGATGATCACATTCTTTACAATAAGCTGGTTCCTATGTGCAGCATATGAGAGCTTTTTTTTTTTTTGGGTTCAGTGATCTGCTTTAATCTGTTTTGGATCTATAGACCCATGCACAGATGTTTGATTCTGTTCTGGTATTGAATTATGATAAGCCCTTTCCTTTTGCTGTGTATCAAAGAAATAAATAGTTTGTGTTATTCATTTACTCGAGACTGCCTGTTAATGGCATCATATGACTTTCCTTTTAACTGGTGATTGTCTTGACATTGGGCACTTTTACTGCTTTTAAAATCATATTGCTCTTGGTTGCTACCTAAGTGACTTAACATGGACCAGGGATCAGTATTTTAGCCAATTACTAGTTGGGCGTATCTGATGACAATGATCTCGTAAATTGTAAGGTTGACAAATGATTGGAAATTAATGTACCCAAATATTATCAAACATTAAAATTTGCTAATCCTGAGCTGATTGACTGTATAGTTTATTGCAATAAGATTTGCCAGTTACATCAACTTTGAGGATTCTTGAGCATTGTAACACCAAATGCAGCAATGCAAGTTAGGTGAAAAATAGGAACACAAAAAAAATAAAATTAAATGAAAAGAATTATTTTACTATGGCTATTTAGCTAATAGCTTTGATCATGAATGCCAATCTCAAGAAGAGTCCTCAGTGCTTGTTTTTTGACCACTTTGCCATAAAACCCTCTTGCCAACTTCATTGTTCTCTCAAATTCTACCACACCACCAGCACCACCACCACCACTCTTCTTCAATCCTTCTACAACAACCTTCAATACTCTCTCATCACTTCCCACAACTTCTACCACACTGTCCACGACGGCATCCATTGCTGGAATCCGCCTGCCCCACCATTTTATCGACCTATGTGAACCATATACGTCAGAGTATGCAGCCCAAAACGAGGCTCTCAAGTAGCCCTTCCCTTGTCCCCTCACCGCCCATCTTCTCATACCTTCCTCCAACCTATAAACTGCACAGCCTACATCTACCCCTTTTTCCAGGCCTATCTCAATCTCTCTTAACTCTTGCTTGGAATAAACTGCTTCTTCAAACTTGCATCTGCTACATTTGCAGTTAAAACCCCATAGCAACGACATCTCCACTCGCTTGTCTAATGGAGCAAATGTGTCAAAATACATGAACGTGATCTCTTCACCAGCCTTGACATCTCTAGAAGCATGAACTATAACATAGTCCCCTACATGCAAACGCCTGGCATTCGGATGACATGAATGGTTGATGAAGGAAGCCAGTATCCATAACCCAACACCATAAAAATCACTGTTTTTCCCCAGTACTTTAGCTGAAACCGCCTCTTCCACAAGAGAATTCACATCCAATATGCTCAATATCTTATCCATATCAAGCTTCTCATTTGAACAGCTATTTTTCTCAATCTCAGGCCTAAACATACTCATATCAGGAACTTCAAGCACCACTTCGTTTTCACCAGTGGATAGCATATTAATCAAAAGCTGTGTTCTTTGACATTTCGTGACAGCTTCCTTAACTTTATGTACAAAATTCTTCCACATAACAAGCTGTGCATTTTCTGCTGAATCTTGACCTCCCAATATCCCTCTTTCAATTGCAATTGCCTTAGTGACCAAAAGCAAAGTCCCAGCATCAAAGTTCTTTGTTGCAAACAAGCCACGCCCGCTAATCTCAGACCTCTTGACCTGCACTGGACCGATATATTCAGCTAGTTCTGGAGGCTGTCCTCGGAACCCATTGAGAACCCAATCAGAAAGATCAAAACTTCCTGTCCTTGATTGAAACTCAAGTTTTTTACATTTTTCTAAATACCCACTAACAATTTCGAGGTTCCCATTACCCTGAGGATTAAACATAGCTGCTTTGAAGCAGTCCAAAGCATTGGAATATCTATTCAAACTAAGCAAGATCTTACCTTTGCAAAACAAAGACTTGAAATGGGTAGCTTCAATTTGAAGTGCTTCGTCACAGTCTTTAAGTGCTTCATTGAAATCTTGTAGCTTTGATCGCGCCTCAGCTCGATTCGAGAAGGCAACACAGAGAGATTTGTGGAGCTTCGAGAGGCGATCTGGGTCGGGGTTAGAATCTTGATGGGTCTTTGAAGTTTGGTCTTGGCAAAGATCGATTAACTGAGAGTAAAGTTGTATAGATTCTTTCCATTCTTCTCTGAGTAGAAGCTCATTGGCTTTTGATCGGAGCTGCTGCATTTGCTCTTCAATGGCAGACATTGCTGACTCTTGTTGTAGCCCTGCTCTTGCTTCTATCACTTGGTATTTTTGGTACTCTCTTCTTTTTCGTTTAATTTGTTTGAAACTGTGCCTGCTTCTTGGATTTAAATTTTGGGGAGATTTAAGGATTATGTAACGGTCATGTCATGTTGGGTCGTTTTTGTCTTTAGCCTCTTATCCTATATTTTGAACCTTTTATAATCGATCTTCTTTCCCGACAACAGCAACAGCTACCTGGGGCTTGTTTATTTAATTGAAAATTTTGGTCGATGCCGACTACAGAGGCAACAACATGAGTTCGTTGACGAATGACCATAAAGGAAGATTTAAGTCCAAAAAGTATGATGTTTATTTTGCACATAGTGGCCGGTACATATAAAATCTTATGGTTCAATCACAATTTAAAATAATTGACTAGTTATATGAGGTTCTTCTGTACCTAAGTTACCGCAATGAAGTTGCATTAAAATGAAAAAGTGTATGCGGAAATACCATTTTCGGAAGAAAGAATCAATCTGTTTTAAGGAATCGCCATTCTTGCTCAAATCTCAAAAGATGGCATGTTTGTCACAAAAGATCTGCAGATTTGGGGACTATTATACGTATAGAACAAATTCAATTCAATTGGGAATAAAAAAACTAATAACCGGATACATTAATAATAACATTAGCCTTTCAGCCTCCATAATTCCTCTAAACACAGTAATTTATAGCCCTCAACCAGGGTTCCAACTTTGAGAGTGCAAACATGCAATCTTTTAGCTTTTGCGCCATCCAGAGTATCATCTACATAAAAATATGACCAATCTTGAGAACAACCCCAAATAACATGTAGCTTTACTTGCATAAATCTTGTCATAACGCAGAAGTGTGGCGATTCTAGAGCAGGGCCAGCTTGAACAGAGACATAGTGGCTAAGAAAATGATAAGATGACAACCTTGTGTCACATATCTCCTTTAAAAGATATTTGTACAATTATGAATGCCCATGACCCCCCGGAAATTTTAACAATCTCTTCATGTTCAGCTGTCAGAGCAATTTTAAAATATATAAAGAAGCAACTAACAAGAAACAAATCCAACAAGCACCTCATAGTCTTCATTAAATGAAAATCGAATACAATTAAGAAAGGGGGCACCCCTTCAACTTTCTAAGATTATCCTTACCGTTGCTACCTGTTAAATGCTTTATAGTTGACGGCGGATGACTATATCAGCAATTACTTCTTCAAAATGTACATTCCATCTCTGAGCTCTAATTTCTCTTCAGAAACGAGACCTGATAAGAAGCTTTGCAGCTGTTGGATTGATTTATCATATGGAGGGTCAGCTACACAGAACATCTAAAATCAACATGTTGTCTTAGGTTAGCAATTACGATACTCATATTCAATTTGAAGTGTGGGGCATCACAAAACCATCTTACCTTAAGAGTGTTATGAATTCGATCTAATGCCATGCTGCCAAAATTTGTGAGCATACCCAATATGAATTTCTACAATGAGCCCAATTCTTGTTAGAGAGCATCATTAAGCAAAATGACAAGTGAAAAGCTATTCACACTGATCGCATACCTCATATACAGTCATTTCTTTACGTAGTTGATCCTCAACGGAAGCCACAGATCTCTCAGCCTCCTCGTCACCAGCTAGAAGCTCCTCACAATTTCCAGCACTGTTCTTACTAGTATCAATCATGCCTTCCACTAGGGTAAATACATGGTTGGTAGGATCAGTTCCTAGTGATTCAGCAAGAACTCCCTGGATAGAAGATTTAATGAGGATAATGATTCTTAGATGGACTTTTAATTTCCAATTATTCTTCTTTTGATTATCACACAATACCACATTTCTACCTTCTTGAAACCTTTAGCTTCCACTTGCAAGGAAAATTACCAAGAGAATTGCCCTGACAATGACTCAAACCAAAGCAGAATATGTACTTGGACTTGAGAACAAATAATTAAAAAGCTTGCAACTGAGAGAAGGAAGATTTGCATCAACTTCTCTATAATGTTGCAAACCACAAGTATAGAGGGAAAATTATGCCGTAACCTATATCTTGATTGGGAAAGACTTTTTGCATTAAAATAGAATAACACAATGCAGATTAAGGGGCTGCATCAA
>JAQSVH010000005.1:4937559-4964725 GCA_029448705.1 Adansonia digitata
TAGCATAAGAAGTAAAAGTGAATTTTCCTTTATTATTATAGATTTATATTTGATGTGCACACTTATTAAAACTATAATCACTAAATATTTTAGTTATTTAATAGTGAGATATGGTAATATTAATCATTGATAATATATAGATCTATACATTGATAATGTACTAAATGTAAACCCTATCATTATTAATTTTTTCAAGCAAGATTAATAACTATACTATGTTGAGGATATGTTTTTATTTGTAGACCTTTGTGCTATGCTATTAATTAGTGTAAAATAAGGTGATATTTAAAAAAAAAAATTAAATCAAATAGAAGTAGAAATAAATAAATAATTTTTTAAAATTCAATAAAAAAATTACATTTAAAGGTAAATTTTTTTTGAATAATAATTAATAATTCTTAAAGTGGCAAATAACTATAAATATGAAAGAACATATTAGGCATTAAAAGACTTTACATTATTGTTTATAATCAATTGATTTAACTTTAGTCTCAACATTCTTCCCAAAAGAATAACTTTAGTCTCAATGGAAGCCCATATTTTAGAAACTCATAAATTAGCATTGACCTTCCAACTTCAATAATTTCAACCAAATTTAGACAGTATATCAATTGTTATTCTCCTCTCCCAAATTCCCTGGTAAAAAACACGAACACTTGTAAGCAACGACGTCGGGTCCAGGTTCTTCCGAAGTTTCCAGTTTGGAGGATCCGTGGAGCTCATGGCCGTGCTAAAGAAGAAAGTAAAGATTTTTTTAAAAAAATTATTATTTTTATATATTAATTCAGTATCTTCTCGTTTAAAGTTTCTTCAAGTTAATGTTTACATCTTTAAGTTTCATTGATTTTGCAGGTGAGTCGCCATAAGAGAGGCATATGAAATGGACCCAGGGTTTTGATACCAGTTCCGCTGATAATAAGAGGCGGGTCAGTGCTTTAATTCAGAAAAAAATGAAAAGTCTAGGTAAACGTAAGGTGAAACCCTTCATTACAAAACAAATAAATATACTTAAGTAAGATCAACATATGTTTGATTACAATCCATTGCTCTACTGCATGAGCTGCGGTCGAGTTAAATTGCCACACTTCTGTTGGAGTGGAGATAAGGAACAGAACAGTGAACGAGGTGATTCATCCAGTTGAAGATGTTGCCTTTTCAACTGGTTGACTAACTGAGATAAATAGGTAGTTTTTCATTTTTATGAATAAAACTTATGTATGTCATATATCTACATTTTTTGTAGAAATCTAGATTGTTGTAATCTGAACAAAGAGATGGAAGTTGAATGGAATATTTGATTTTGTTACACTATATCAAACATGTTCCTTTCGTGACCTTGCAAGAAAAAAATTAATTGTCTTGGGTAAAATCAACAAATGTATAATTTACAATCCATTGCTTTTGTTGCAGGAACTGTGGTAGAGTTAAAGTTGCCCGAAGAATGAGATCACACGATGAATATTTCATTGCAGCTACTCCATCATTGCTTGACTTATTGAATCAGTTGGTTTCGGATTAGGCTGCAACTAGGATAGAGCTCTGTTTAGTAGCATATAAGAAAAGTAATGTCGTAAACGTAAAGATTAAACTATTGTCGTATACTTTTGCCAAGTATCCTTCAAGTTTCGGGAACATAACAGGAAAGAAGATATGTCGATGTACGATTCTGGAACCTCAATTCAAGCGGCGGAACCGGAACAGAATGAGATTTTTAGTAACATGTTCTGCTTCAATATTAAAAAGGAAAAATCAGACATATGACTAGTTTAATTTCAACGTGAAATCTGGGTTAGGGATTCTCAACATGTTAATTCCTAAGTTCTTAATTTTGGCACTAAAACCCGTCAACCGTTTATGTATTCATGTCAGCTAATGGATTGTAAGTATAGGGATTTGAGTCTTGGAGTTGTTCGATACAAATCAATTGAACTAAAGTTGGATTCAATATCACAGATATTTCCTAGTGCTTGCTTGGATGTCACTGCAGACGAATTGGTCTCTGGGGATAACGCCATTTATTCTATACAAATATCTTCAGGATTCTTGGACTTTCCAATATTAATATATGCAGCCTCTCAAGGCAGGTTCTTACATACCTGATGGTATGGTAACGTTGATGAAATACTTACCAGAGCGTTCAATATCACTTTCAGTAGCTTAGATAAATGAAGAATAGCTATCAAAATAATGAAATGTGAAAGTAAAAACTTCTGATGTCATTTAGTGGTGAAAAAAGCAACCCATGAATCGTAAGTATGATTTCAGCAAAAACTAACAGATGAGAAACTGGGATTCAGCGAATAACACGAATAGTCCAATAAATGCCGAATTTACAGTTATGAAATGCTGCAGAAATTTAGCACATCATCACTTCTTTTGCCTAGGGTGAAGACGCGTGTTAGCCCCAACCCCAGTTGTCCCACCGCATCAAGGAAACAGCAGGAGATGGAAACACCATGCAAAAGAAGTAAGAATACTTTTATTGGTAGAGAAACACCTGCATGAAATGTGCTCCACCATCACTTGATTTTTTGTCACATGTAATAACTAGCTTCGGCCAGACTGAATGGATAACAAGCATTGACATTTAATGGCAGGAGATGACAGCCCAAGCTCTCTCATTTTCAGTGCACCAGTAATCATTAACAACATATATCTGGGTTTCTCTTTTTGCTTATTTCAAACAAGGTTTCCCAGTTTATCTTATCTCCAATAGTTCTTATTTTCTTCCTTTAAAAGTGAAACTTGTTTCAGTTCTCTGATAGATTTCCATGGTTGAACTAGCGAGTGACTCTTGGCCTGCGTCAAAATATTCAAAATATAATATCTGTTTCTTTTCTGGTTTCTTCATTGGTATATGACTGCTTATTTTCTTGTAATTCAGATTACATGTTAGAACTAAGAACGTGATTGCATGCTATTATCTTTTTAGGAAGTTCTTTTTATATCTGTCTCGTTCTTTTTCAGATTCATAAATCTTCAATTTCTCATATTTGTAAGTTCATAAATCTACTTCTAGAATTACAAGAACCTGCAGCAACATTGAAGTCATTTGGGTCTCAGTTGAATTCCATGTACCCATACTCACCGGTCCTTTACTACTTGTTATTAGCCATTTTTGATTGCAGCAAGCATTTGGTGAAGCTTCATTTTGAAGTTTCTACTGTGATAAGATTAAAAAAGGACCCCTAACATAAAGTTTCGCCACAATACCCTGAACTTCAACTTTTTGAGCAAAATTTTTCTACTTGCATGCGTTTCTACGTTCTTTCCTTCTGTCTTATAAAGCTTGCTTTGCTTTTATGCTCAGGCAAGAAAATCACATTTTCAAATTCAGAAAAAATCTGGCTTGGATTTTGATAATTTCCTTAGTTGGTACTATAACTTTTTCAAGTTGCCATTTCTGTGAACTAAGCAACATCATTTTGTGTGCATTTGGCTAAAATGCACAAGTAACGGTTCTTTATTTCTCTCTATATCGCTAAGCTGAAGATCTCCTGGATGCTTAGGTGAGAGATCAGCAAAGACTTGGAAGAAAAACCTCAGGACAATACAAATTTGTTGGTAGAGAGACATAAAGATGAAATTCAGCAAAGACTTTAAGAAACAAATGGTGCCTGAGTGGTCAGAAGCCTATGTGGATTATGATGGTCTAAAACGTATTTTACAGGAGATTTTACGCTACAAGCTAAGTAAGCAACCAGAAACACCCTTGAGATCCTTACCGAAGAAATTATCTCTCCATCGAACTCTCAGTGGGCTGCATCTACATCATAGCAATGCCATGAATAAGGGAGATATAGAGAACCAAGTGATGGATGGTGAAGGATCGCAGAAAGACGAGTCCCGAAAGTTTTACAAGACCGAATTCCTTGGGACTGGAGAAGGAAGAGAGATTGAAGTTGGGTTCTTCAGGAAGCTTGATGAAGAGCTCAACAAGGTCAGTAAATTTTATAAGGAAAAGGTTGAGGCAGTGTCGGATGAATCAACTTTGCTGAACAAACAACTGGACGCTTTGATTGCCTTGCGGATAAAGGAACAAAGCTCCGGTGGCAATGGTTCTAGTTTGAGAGAACATCCGACTACGGATATTTCGACTATGATGCCCTTGGGAGACGCTACTCAGGGTCAGTGCATAACTAATATCCTTAAGTTGTTTGCACAATTTAAACAACTTCTATCCAAGTTTAATAGCATGGAATAAGAAAAATGAGAGAATACAAACTAGGATCTCTTATACATACTTCTATAAAGTAATTAGAATACAACTAAAACGGGTTTTTTTTTTAATTCAAGTTTGGAGGCTATTAATCCTTATATATTTTTCCTGCATGCTAAAGGTGCCGGAATGGGGTACATGGATCCAAGATCCGAAGTGGAGATGAGTGGCAGAAGTCCACTAGAAGAATCTTCCAACTCTCATAGTGGTGATGTAGTTCTGATTCATGATGCTGACAATCTTCTGATACTTACGGAACTGTTGTGTCCGAACTTATGATCTTTATTTCGAATGTGCAGGAAGTGAAAATCTGGATGTGATTCTCGAAGGGATAAATCAAGATGAAGTATCTGCTATTGTCTCAGAAATCAACTCACTTCAAACTACCAAGCAAAATAATGGTTGCCAGGAGTTAGGCAACAGCTCAGCCAGCCAACAAAATCCCCAAGAAATTCTTGAGCGTGTGAAGATCAATAATACCCTTGAATCTCCTCTATCGACCATAAAAGGTGTCTTCAAGGATACCAAAGATGATGAGTTGAGTTTCGAGAAGGATGAACTAAGGAAAGTTGAAGAAAGGCTGAGAGTGGCGTTTATCGAATTCTACCAGAAGCTACGGCTTCTAAAGCACTACAGGTGATAAGCGGCTCGACTATCTGTTAGTTCATGATATTCGTGTTTGTCATTAACGTGCGTCTTGCTTATGGTCAAACCAGTTTTATGAATCTGTCAGCATTATCCAAGATCTTGAAATCATACGAAAAGGTCAGAAATCAAATGCTTTCTATACGTATACAGGTTGAATTTAGAAGCAGATAGAACGTCACTTAAATTTGATCGCAACCCGACAAAATGATCCGTTACTTTTTTGTTATTCCACGTAAATGCAGATTACATCAAGAAGGGCAGCAAGATCATACATGAAAAACGTGGACAATTCTTATATCGGCAGCTGTGATGAGGTTTTCTCTCAGTTACTAACATATTTTAAGTTGTTAATTATTATCACAGTTGATGTCAGCAGCACGCCTCATTTTTCGTGCTTCATTCTTCATTAAGAAAATTCATATATATACCCCTTAGACTAATGCAAATTCGGGTCTATTTTAGGTAAATAATCTCTTGGAGCGGGTTGAAGCTACCTTCATCAAGCATTTTTCGAATTCAAATGTACGAAAAGGCATGAAATTATTGAGACCAAAAACTAAAAAAGAGAAGCACAGTATTACATTCTGTTCTGGTAAGTTTTTAACTTTCCTCATTGCTTAACTTGGGATATCGAGGACCTCTTTCGTAAGGTAATTACCATCCAAAGCCAAGTTTAAAGCCGTCCATCTTAATTGCTGTTGTCTCGTCGTCTTCAGGCTGCTTTTCTGGTCTTTCAACTGCATTGCTCATTGCTGTTGTTTCAAGAATAGAGACAAGGAAATTATTGGATAACGAGGGTTCGTCCTACATGGTTAACGTTTTCCCACTTTACAGGCAACTAAGTTTTCTTAAATTTCTGTTCATTAATTTTGGAATTCATTTTAACTCATTTTGACAATTTTTCTTCCCGCCCATACACTCATGACTTGAATTTCTTTGCAGTTTTTTTGCATATATTGTCCTGCATATGCTCACATATGCTGCAGACATATACTTTTGGAGGCGTTATCGAATCAACTATCCATTTATCTTTGGTTTCAAGCCGGGAACCGAGTTGGGACATAGAGACGTGTTCCTTCTCGGTACAGGCCTTGCAGTACTTGCATTAACTTGTTTCCTGGGAAACTTACACTTAGATTTGGGCTCAAGAACTAGGAATTACAAGACATTAACCGAACTTTTCCCTTTGGGCTTAGTTGCAGTAAGATTTCAGAAGTAGCTTTCCTTTTTATTTTATTTTCTCTTATATTTCTGCTAGAGGGGAAGTGACTCATTTTTCTGATGAACTGATCCTTTTCCCTTCTATTAATTATGATTTCTCTTTTATGTTGCAGATAGTTCTGGTCATATTATTTTGCCCTTTCGACATCATATATCGTGCAAGTCGTTTCTTCTTTATTAAATCCTTATTTCGATGCCTTTGTGCACCTCTCTACAAGGTAATGAGATTGAGTAAAATCACAATAATAATAATAATAATATTAGGATGAGACAACTAGATAGTCTTTTAATGTCATTTTTGTTTCTGTCTCTGCAGGTTACACTTCCGGATTCGTTCTTGGCAGATAATCTTACCAGCGAGGTTTCACATAGTATTTTGCGCCTTTAATCAAAGTATAAACAAAAATACTTAACCAAGTTGCATTTTTTTATGATGTCTGCTATCATTTGATCTCAGATCCAAGCTATAAGGAGTCTTGATCTTTATATTTGCTACTACGGTTTGGGAGAACTCCAACGACAAAACAAATGCCATGGTCATGGTGTTTATAATGTTCTTTATTTTGCTGTCGCCATGATACCATTCTGGCTCCGCTTCTTGCAGGTATTATTTCTTTCTTTTTCTCTTGTTTTTTCATTCTCGCAACTTTTGATGCCAAATGCATTGTATTGTATGGGGAGATTCTGGGAGTCCGATGAAATTCCATATTTTTGAATTTTATTTGTCCCCACCATATGCAATCAGTTCATCTTGTCAACATGGTGTCTTCAGTTGGATGCATCAAATTGAATTATGCTAAATGTGTCAGGTGCGATGTCCAGCACCAGAATAAAATTCTTGGTTATCCAGCTCAAAATATTTGGTGTGATTATCTGCCAGTCCATTCAATATTCAAAGATGGAGCAAAAGCAATCGAGTCAACTTCGCACGAGTTGCTTCGTGTTTTAACTTACCATATGCAAATTATCTTCATTATCTTTTACACAAAGCAAAACAACCTTTTCAGCAAAACAAGGCAACAAACTCTTATACGTATGAACTACGAATGTATTTATTCACAGAAGTGTATGTCATTTTTGCAGTGCCTTCGTCGATTATTCGAGGAAAAAGAAGCACTGCAGGGATTCAGTGGTATCAAGTACTTATTGACAATTGTTGCAGTTATCATTAGAACTGCTTGTGAACTAAAGAAGGGAATGACCTGGATGGTGCTGGCTTTGGTCAGCTCAGCTGTTGCAACAATAGTCAATACATATTGGGAGATCGTCATTGACTGGGGGCTTTTGCGAAGGCATTCAAAGAATATTTATCTGAGAGACAAGCTTCTAGTTCCACACAAAAGTGTTTACTTTGCTGCTATGGTAAAATATCAAGTGACGAAATTGGATATTCCAATCTTGTTCCGCAGTTCATACTAACTGGATATTTTTGTTCATACAGGCCCTGAATATAGTATTGAGAGTTACTTGGACGCAGATGGTATTGGCATTTAACTTGCATTCACTTCATAAAATGGCCATAACAACTGTTGTTTCCTGTCTGGAAATAATTCGTTGCGGTATTTCGAACTTCTTCAGGTACTGAAACCAATCTTCAAAGTAGGCAAACCATTTATTTATGTTCATCTGCAGATTTCTGTTAAAATATAGCAATCCACTGGCATGTTTAATTTCTTCTTCCCTTCCCAATGTATGATCTGTAACCGTGTCACTGCAACAACAGGCTGAATATTGCTGATTTTTAGAGTCCATACTTGATATTTTTCATGATTTAGTATTGTTTTGAAGAAGTGGATCGTGTTTAACCAGGTTAGAGAACGAACACTTGAACAACGTTAACAAGTTCCGAGCATTCAAATCAGTTCCTCTTCCTTTCAAATACGATGACGAGGACTCAAACAAGGTTTAGCACCTGCAAAGTGCCACATCTTGATCCAAGGATGTTTTAGAACAAGGTAAAGGCAAACCCAAGTACAACAATTCTTGGGAAGACAATCCAGCAGCATTAAGAATCTTCAAATCTGGCAAAGCACAGTATCTGAGAATGTAGGCAACGATGATAACAGTCATTGCTTGACTCGAAAAAAAAAAAGATGTAAAAATGCTATGGTTACTAATGTCTTTTACCTACCAAAAACCACAGCATCAGCTTATGTCAGATTGGTTGATTTAGCTTATCTCTCTAGTGTAAAACAGTAACACAAATTGAGTTCTTACATGGATTTTTCCAAGTACTCTTTTTTTTCTTTCCCCTTGAGCTTAATATGTGGCATCTTTAAGTTAAATTTATTTAATGCTTTTTAATTTTCGAGTGTGAAATATTGTTTTACCCCAAAGTCCAATGAACAGAAAATGTGAAAAAAAGATGGATAAAGAGACGAAACAACCATATCTTTTAATAAAATAAAATTTTACTAAATACTAACATTAAGAATGTGCTCTAATTAGATTCTTTTGTAGATTAAATCATATGATTATTTTATATGTTACATTCGAATTAAATCATAATTGAATATGTTTTAATTAATTTTATTCATAATTAAATTATTTAACTATTTAATAGGTTTGAATTAAATCAAATTTGAGATAATTTTTAGTAATCTGATACACTTCTAACTCTAATTCATACTTTTTTTTCCCTAAAAACGAATATAATTCACATATATTCATAGAAAATTAGAATATATATATGTATATATATTTTCCATCAATTTATTTAAAAATAAAAAATGTAAATGGTCTATGATCCAGCCCGAAATTGTTTGCGTCGATCGGCCCATTTACAGGTCGAATAATCTTTTTTTTTTAAAAAAACAAATCAAGGAAAAGGAAATAAAATAATGCTAAGAAAAAGTAAAAGAACAAAAGTTTCCGAAGGGTTTTAGGAGGTTTTAACTTTTAAGCAAGCAGCTGCCATGCGATGCCTTCTCTTTCAACAACTTACCCTTAGCGATTCAAACAGCGTTTAACTCATCAATTCCATCCGATTCAAACTGATTGAATCCTACCATGTCGTCTCCAAACCCTGAACCCTCCGATCTCCAAACCCCAACAAACCATTCAGATTCCTCAACCCAAGATCACAACCGCGTTGACCCAGACCCTGGTCAACCCAACGGTGAATCATCGAATTCAGGAGGGGGAGAAGAAGCAGAGAAAGGGGAAAGAGAAGAGGAAGAAGAAGGAGAGTGTGGGTTTTGCTTGTTCATGAAAGCGGGTGGCTGTAAAGGAAGCTTTGTAGCTTGGGAAAAGTGCGTGGATGAAGCGGAGAAGAACAGCGACGATATTGCCAAGAAATGCATGGAAGTAACTGCTGCTTTGAAGAAGTGCATGGAGGACCACGCCGATTACTATGAGCCGATATTGAAAGCCGAGAAGGCGGCCCATGAAGAAGCCATTAGGGAGTTAGAAAAGGAAAAAGCCGCTAAAGATTCTGAGCAAAATTTGGAATCCAAGGAGGATTTGAAGAAAAATTGAGGTGGTTGCCTTTTTTCTTCTCCTTCTTATTGTTGGGGTTTTAGATATAATTGGTTTTTTTTTTGGTAGTAAATTGGGCCTTTCTGATGGCAGAGGAGGGTACTTTTTTGGGTACCAATTTAATTTTTTTAAAGAATGTTGAAATAGATGAAAAATAATGATGGTGATTTGTCACTAAAACAAACATTTTTTGCCTTTTAATTATCTTTTCTTGTTTAGATTACTTTAATTTGCTAGTACTTTAGACATGTTGGTTGATTTATGTGATTGAGTAGCTTGAAAATTCTAAGTTAGAAATGATTTTTAAGGTTGCTGATTAGTCAGTTGTTGATTCAAGTTTTGCATCCTGAATTGTTTGAAAGAACAGTCTGTCTAGTTAGTCAATGACTGTTTCATAGTTTTCCAAGAGCACCCAAGGCCTTACTGATTTTGGTCACTGGTTGATTCAAGTTTTGCATCCTGAATTGTTTCAAAGAACAATCCGTCTACATGCTCTGGTTAGTCAATGACTGTTTCATAGCTTTCCAAGAACAACTCAAGGCCTTGTTGATTTTAGTCACTGGTTGGTTCAAGCTTTGCACCCTGAATTGTTTGAAAGAACGATCTTTCTACATGCTCTGGTTAGTCAATGACAGTTTCATAACTTTCCAAGAACACTCAAGGTCTTATTGATTTTAGTCACTGGTTGATTCAAGTTCTACACACTGAGTTGTTTGAAAGAACAATCTTTCTACATGCTCTAGTTAGTCAATGACTGTTTAATATCTTTCCAAGAACGCTCAAGGCCTTATTGATTTTAGTCACTGGTTGATTCAAGTTTTGCACCTTGAATTGTTTGAAAGAACAATCTTTCTACATGCTCTGGGTAGTTGATGACTGTTTCATAGCTTTCCAAGAACAGTTAAGGCCTTATTGAATTTAAGGTATGTGTTTTATTACATTCTTCAGTTACTTAAAAGATAGTTAATGAGCCTGATTAATCAACCTTTCAAGAACTTTATGAAGAAGTGTTTTGAGATTTTTCCAAGTATGGTTGCTATGTAAATCCCCACACTGAGATGTTCTTAGGAAACGATACTGTTTGTCTTGTTTATTCAAATGCATTCTAATTTAAGTGTTGCTTATTTTAGTATTTAATCTTCAGATGTTATAGTTTCCTTGCTCTTCGAGATATTGTTCTTATTTGACTGAAAAAAATGTTTAACTGATATTTGTGTGACTTGGATTATGGATTGTGATTGTACTCTAACCATGATTTGTGCCCCCCAAAAGGGAATAGATTCTTTCCATGAGGAGGTGAAATTAAGTCGACTGAATTTTTATTTTATATATTCACTGCTATTTTTGTAGCCTTAGCTATTGAGTATTTACAAATGAAATTATTGAAGTTAGAACTTCATAGCTTTGAATCACATCTTCAAAAAATGTAGGCTCATTTTCTATAAAATCTTAGTTGTATTCTACATTGAAGCAGCCTGTATTATCCCTATGTTGATTTTCTCTATTCAATTTGGTTCAAACTGGTATGTTTTTTATATTTTTATTTGGATGTTTAAAGCCGAGGAAGCAAAGAGGAAAATTTTCCGGTAAGATTAGGCTCGATTCCAATACTTGCAAATTCTTTTTACCCAATTATTTTAGGCCTTGACCTCTTTTCTTTATTGAATATGAACAATCTATTCATCTTTGTCTTCATCTTCATCATAATTGAAAGGTATTGGCATTGACTCGAATGCTCGGAACTTGCCCACGTTATTCAAATGCTCATTCTCTAACCTGAAATTAAGGGTAGCTAAATGTTAAATTAAATATCGAGATTCAGCTTATTATATGACAACCCAAACCCGCATCTTAGTTTTAGCTGAAGAAATTCCACATCCCACGCCGGATGATCCCAAGGCTGGCGGTAATGGTGATCATGGTTTGTCTATGCAAATATTGAACATTGTGTGCAACCATCCAAATCTCAGCATAACATTGAGTACCTCCATTTTCGAATCAATAAACGTTGTTAGACAATAGAATAGAAAGATTAGCACCAAATATTTTGCCGTCTTTTAGACTCAGCATGGCCCCAAAATATGCACTTTTTCGGGGGATAAGGAGTTTGTCTCTCAGCCATCTGTTCTCGGAATGGCGTTGCAGAAGTGCCCAGTCATGGACAAGGTCGCAGTGAGTACCTAAATGGCCGCAGTAACTGAGAAAATGATAGCCAATGCTTCCCAACCTAACCCATTGTTTAGACTGTAAGCAGTTCTTGGACAATGTGCTACAACTGTCACGAAATATTTCAGCCCATTGTATCCTTGCAATGAGTCTTTCTCTTCAAACAAGCGACGTAGGCACCGAAAAAGGGTAAACAGAAATCATTCTTAATGTGTGTCAATGGCCAAATACCAAATTTGAAAAGAAAAAAAAAAAATCAATGTTTTAAACAATTGTTGCAGAGCAACCTGAAGGAGGCAAGACCAATATGGGATCACAGCAATAATGAAGCTAAAAGTGTTGAATACATCGTTGGTTTTGCAACTGTTTGTTTAAGATTCAGTTTGTTTGTCTATTCCATATAAAATTCAACTCTCTCTGTCTTTTACCTTGTAGAGAGGGGCACAGATACAATGGAACAAACAAGTAAGGAAGAAGAATAGGAAGTAATTAATTTACAGATTGACTATAAACGATCGTTTAAGCATCGGTTTGTTTGTCTATTCCATATAAAATTCAACTCTCTCTGTCTTTTACCTTGTAGAGAGGGGCACAGATACAGTGGAACAAACAAGGGAGAAGAATAGACTTGATTGATACAAGATGTTGAATGGCAAGAACGGTATAATGAACACAAGCTGCAAATCAAAGAAGAAACCAAGAAATCAGTCGTTAAATTATATATTGGTGGAAAGGGGGTGGCAAAAAGTTGACGTAATTATGAAGAAATTCAAGAATGTTACCACCACCAAGATCAAAGGGACAATTTCGGTGAATGCTTTATAATCCATTGTTTTGGGATCCATCTCCAGGTTTGAGAGCAAGTGCCAATACTGCAAGACCAACGCCTACGAGGAGCACTTCTCTGTAGCCTAGTTCTGATCCTTGCATGAAACCAAAGATGAAGGCATAATTAACTCGATAACGTCTCCATAAGCATATGTGGAACAATGAATCCAAATAAGCTGCAATATGTTTGTAAAAGTTTGTCAAACAAATGGCTTGTACCAGATTATCCTGAATTATAGGGACAGGATTCTGAAACAAGAAACATTTAAGCCGAACCTTAGTTATTATTACCTGTAAAGAGGGAACATGATTTCCACGTTCTGGTTCGTTCCATCCTGACCCTCGCGGGCACGAATAATAAAAAAAAAGTGCTACTATGAGAGCAAATGCGCAACCGCCAAAGAAACCTTAGAGAATTCCCATGAAAAAGAATTGCCAAGAGTTTATATCTATCCAAAACAAATTTTTTTTCGTTCATTAATTCCCTATATTTATATATGAAGTTCAGGTCCTACCAATAGAAAATGTTATTGTATGTCTTTGTTTCCTAGTTTTTGGTCTTAAAAGATTCATGCCTTTGCTGCGGTTTAAGTTTGCAAAGTGCTTGATGGACGTAGCTTCAACTCTCTCCATAAGTTTGGTAACCTGTGAATGATAGGAGACGCAAATCATCAATAATCTAAAGTGTTAAACATCGTTAGTGTCACCTTAACTGCTTTTAATTTTAGTAAGTGTGGAAAGCTCACCTCTTCGGAGCTACCTAGATAGGAATGGTCTACCATGTTCATGTAAGATTTTGCAGCGTTCCTTGAAGTGATCTGCAAACATTATTCTTAGAGACAAGAAATCTAATAATTTGGCATGTAAACGAGGGAAAAGTTGATTAATCAAAAAAGGTAAATACCTTGCCATATTTCTTCATGATTTTTGAGAATCCCAATGTATTTAAGAAGCTGTTTAATCCCATTCCCAACGAAGTCAAATACAGTTTGAAGGAAACAGACAAAGTGATCAAATAATAATTAATATAAGAATCATGCAGTGATCAAACCTAAAACTTTTAAGGAGGCCAAGTTTTTGATAGAATGCAACGAAAGCTTGCCTAAGTTGGTCCTCAACTTCCTTTAGATTTTCTCCATTAAACTTCAGCTCAGTCTGTTTAGGGACATTTAGAAAGCCTTTAATAGTTGATCGAGGAGTATCCACGGTGTTGTTCATTTTAATGCTGAATTTGAAGATGATAATGATCAATATTACTATTATTAGTATTATTAAACTTTAATTATAATTCTAAACAAAAGGGTTGCCATTGATTTTCTTTTTCCAACAAAACAAGGGGGTTCCCTAGCATGAGAAATTGAGAACACCCTTGTTTGACTGCCGCGTCCTTAATTAAAAGGGCAGACTTAAAATTACTACAACAAAATGACTTTTCCAATACTGCATTAATCCCTGCACACAAACGGACATAACCATTTTGAATTATTAATATGATGAATTTAATCCCTTTGACCCAACCCAAACTGCCCTTTTTAAGGTAACCCATTCTGATTTTTTTTTTCCCTGAGAAATATATTACGTCGGTATGACTGTATTTCTAGCAGCTTAAGATTTTTGTTTTATTATTTTTTTGACATCAATAAAAATTTTTGATAAAAGAACCCTTTATTAATATTAAACAATGAATATATATTTATATATATAAACATGTGTGTAATAAGACCTTATTAACGGATGATTATAGATTTTGGTTAAAACAATTAAAATATTATGTCTACAAAATTATATTAATATATTACTTTGTTAAATTCAATACAAAATAATATATTAATTACATTTTTTTCATAAATATCTTATTAACCAACATTGGTTAATATTTCAATTATAAATATTGATATTAATTTTTTTTAATATTTGAAATCATCAAGAATTAAATCATAATTATTAAAATTGAAAATTCAACATTGGGTCAGTCATACTTGTTTTAATATTGATAAAATGTTTGTCAAACTAAAACCTGAAATATTAGAGAACTCAATTAGTCTAATGTGAGTTGAGTTTCCGGTAATATTATTAATTCATTTTCTTCCATGGTTTGAACATTGAACTTCTCAAGAGTGCCAAGGTCATTCATGTGGATTGATTTTCATTTTCTAAGCTAATTAATCATAAGAATCAGTTTCAAATATAAAAGTGATCGCTGCAGGTGCAAATTAACTATGGGTTTTAATAACCAAATACATAAAAAAAAAAATATTGGTTCAACAACATGATATGATGTCCAAAATTCAATGGTTGAATATGATATTAACCCATTATAATTTCATTTTCTCCATTTTTTTTATTTTTAATAATTTTTATATTGTATTTAATAAGGAAAAAATCTGATAAAAATTAGACTGAATTATTATTATTTTTTTATAAACCATTTCAACAAATTGAATGAATTATTAAAAAATAGGGGGAAAAAAAAAAAGAACCCAATGAAACATGAATACACTGATATATATATATATATATATATATATACATATACACACACACACACACACTCACGTATACATGTAGACACACTTGCCTAAACGCCGAAACAGATCTGGGATTTTAAGACAGAACAGCATCAAGCGTATCTTCAGTTTTCATATTTACGTGTCCCCACCAATCCTATCACAGCACGTGGCAAACAAACTTTGACCCTTATTTATTGATCTCTTCTTATTTTTCCCAATCTCTTCTTCTTCTGCCTCCTTGTCTCGACTCCCCCAAAGCTGAGTTGATTTGCTTTTGCATCTGCAAAAAAGAAAAAAAAGAAAAAACCAAACAATCTGTTGAATTGAAGTTGCATCGTTGACAATGATTCTTCGATCGGTTTTAGTCGTGGTTCTGTTAGTGGGGATTTTATCCCCTTCATCGCAATCGTTAAGGTTCGAGCTGCAATCGGGACAGACTAAATGCATCTCCGAAGACATCAAAAGCAATTCAATGAGTGTCGGAAACTACCACGTTGTCAAACCCAACGATGATCACCCTTTGCCCGATTCTCACAAGCTCACCGTCAGGGTACTCTAGGGAAAAAAAAAACCCATTCTTTATTTTATTATTCTATATTTTCTAATGTTTTTTAAGTGTAATAAGAAGTTTTGGCTGTAAATTTTTGTAGGTAACGTCGTCGTATGGGAATAGTTTTCACTCGGCGGAAAAGGTGGAGACAGGGCAGTTCGCATTTACGGCGGCGGAACAAGGAGATTACATGGCTTGCTTTTGGGCGCCGGATCATTCGCCGCAGATTACGATGACCGTTGATTTTGATTGGAGGACTGGTGTCCACGCTAAGGACTGGTCTAACGTTGCCAAGAAAGGCCAAGTCGATGTAAGTTTGTTGTTTTATATGAACTTATTGTTATATTGGAAAAGAAAAGACTTAATGGGAGATTGCGTTAGGGGTTGACTTTCGAAGGGAATGGCTTATATCTGTTAATCATGGTGAAGAACCATAACTATAATTGTAGAATCTACAATATGTTGCAATGTTATGGTTAAAAGCTATGGAGTAGGCTGAAAATTGTAATTTGGTTAAGATTTACAAACTTTGGCCTGTAAGATTTTACGTGCTGTGGAGGTTTAGGACTAATTGGTATTCATGTGATATTTTTTCATGTTGTGAGCTAGAATTTAGGCAGGAAGTTTTATATTGCAAAAAGGGTGTCTTCCTCTCGTGCTACAAGTTCATAAGGCTTGTGTTTCTTTACTACGTTGCATGGCTCTTCATTTTTCTAAAAGTATTTGTGTCTGACACATATCCGGATATAGGCATGGGGATACGACTTTTCAAAGACCCTCTAAACATATGAAAAAACTTTTTAAAAAAATTGAACATATACATGTCAGACACATACCCATATCCGACACTAATACCCAGGTCCAAGTAATATATGTTCTTTGTAACAAATAATTCAATTGATGGTTGCTTGTAGTTTTAAGCACTGAAAGCTAAGTAGATTTATTCTAGCAACCATTAGTCATTTTAGTTGATTGGAACTACTTGAAAAACACGTAGAACCGGAGTTGCCTAGTGCTAAGCTAAAGGTTCTCGATGTTTTATAGAAAACTATTGCTTTTTCTTTAGGCTCAAGCTCTGTTATCTTCTTTCTTGCATCAGATCTGCCGTCTTCACTTAGCATTAGATGCTGGTTATGAAGTTAACTAGGCTGATCTCTATGCACTTTGGCCTTTTCTATGTATGACAATTCCATTGCCTTTGGTTTAACCTCTCTAGCTGTAGATTGGGTTTCTGTAAAGTAGATGCCCACACTCTTACATGTTCATGTTTGGAGCTGTTGTCTTGTCCCTTGGCAAGCAAAAGAGACGGGAGAATATAGTTTAATCTGTCAAAGATCTCAACCCTTAACTGGATATAGATAGATTGCAAGATAATACTATTTAAATAAAGTACTAACTTTTTGGCTCTCCTTAGTGCTAAATCTCTATGTTTCTCTGACTCTTTATTTATTTATTTTTTGAAGTATTCGTATTCGACACCTGTATCCGATGCATATCTGGGCGTGAATATGGTGATATGACTCTCTTAGGACCCTTCAAATGCATAAAAAAACATAAGAAAAATTTAACATACCTATATCCGAGCAACTTAGGCTAAATTAGGAGAGTTGCTTCTCCATGTTAGTTCTTTGCTTCATTGAAGCCATCAAACCATCCAGCACATCAGTGTAGTTGATATTGGAATATTTATTGCATCTTTGTTACCATCGTTGAAGCTACTAAATATAATTCAAATAGGAAAAAAAAAAAAATTGTGCTTTAAGGTAATGTTCCCAAGATATCTCCTTAGCTATGATTTAAATCCTTGTGAGGAAGCCAGCAGTACAGGTGGAGTATTCGGTATAAACAGCAAACAGACCCAAACATAGCTTGCAAAGATTGTTGCAGTCCTTGGTGCATACAACCTAGGAACTCTACCCTTCCAAAACTGTCCTAACGTCGCTCATCAGTAAAATATTAGGCATCCTAGGAATAGGATTTTTGTGTTTCACATTGCTTTGGCATCTTTAAGAGTACATGTCTTCGGAAAATGAAGTTACATTGGTGGACTATCTTACTCGAATTCTTCTTTTTCTTTAAAGTATTTGTATTCGATACTTGGGTTAGACATGAGGTATGAGGGTTTGATCTGCCAAACATATAAAAAAACATTAGAAGAATTGAGCATACACGTGTTGGACCGTACCCGTATCCAAACTTACATTCAGTCTGGGTAACATAGTTAGCGCTTATGATTTTAAAGCTATTTTCTGAATGTCAGATGAAGAAAGGAAAAAACTCATTTTTACTTTTATTATAAATAACAGGCGATGGAACTGGAGCTGAAGAAACTTTATGATACTATTACTTCCATTCATGAGGAAATGTTTTATTTGAGAGGAAGGTAAGGAAATATCTTGTCACTTTTTTTTTTTTCCTCTAAGGAATCTTATTTCTTCGCTCATCGCATTTGGTTCTATATATGATTTTTAATTTACAGAGAAGAAGAAATGCAGGAGCTGAACCAAGCTACTACCTCCAAGATGTTCTGGTTGTCGTTCCTCTCACTTTTTCTTTCCTTGTCAGTAGCAGGATTACAATTTTGGCACTTGAAAACCTTCTTCCAGAAGAAGAAGCTCATTTAACTTAAGTTTGTAAGACTACAACATGTGTTTTTTCTTTTCTCTTTATTTCTGTACTCTTGCAAAAATATTTTAGCAAAAAAATGTACTTTGACAAGAATAATTCTACGTCTCATTAGGTCAATACTGTAAAATGGGCTCCAATTTATGTTACGTCAAATGCGTTATATCTTTGTAGCTACCTTTAATGTGCCTTCTTTTATTAAACGTATGAAATTTGGGGTGAGTGAAATAGGTATACAAAATGGTTACTTGCCAATTGTTAGATCTGATTATTCGTATTTCCTGTATTCATATTTGATAATTATATATTTTATCATATCATGATCATATTTAAAATATTTTATATTAATATAATTTTTGATATATTAATAATTTATATTATATAAATTTTAAAAAATTCGTATTTGTATCGTGTTTTAGTTAATTTTTTTGTATTGTGTCTAACATTGTTAGGTTCGCTAGTTATTATTTTCCATGTTACCTGGTGTTTTCATTTTTTTAAAATACTTATGTTTAACACATACTTCAACGCGAGTATGAGATATTATTTTCTTAATATATTGAAAAAACTTAAAATAAAATTAAATATATCCATATCCAACATTCATATCATGCAAATGATCCTGGAATGGTTGATGCATGTCTCGTTCGACTCGTTAATAAATCTTTTAAATAATTTAAGAAAAATAAAGATATGAAAGCTAGAATTGCTTTTGTGAAGTGCGAAACCTTCTTCCAAGTTCCACAAATCCAGAACGTAACCTCAAAATTAAAAGACCAAACGGACAAGATAAGAATGAAAGCTTTAGCTGTTAAAGCCGAGAAATAACAGTTAAGCAACAAGAAAATGAGCAAAACACCCTCATCATAGAACAAGCCAAGATGCAAAAGTTTTACCTTGCAAAGTCCAGAAATTCAACCTAAAAATCCCAAGACAACTTTTCCAAACCGTTTCCAAAAAAGGCACTGATGCAAACGACAGATTTTCTTGCCTATTATTATCATTATTTGTTCCTCATAATCAATGGTGATCTAAGGAATTACAATCGAAGGATGAAAAACAAAACACAGTTAGACGAGGAAAACATTTTATATACGAAGAGCTGAAATGCAGACACACCTAGTTTTATCATTTTAATTTGGAAAGAATAGAGGAAAACCCAGTCATAGGCAAAATCTATAACATAAGCTAGTACTTAAGTGAGTCTAGTCCATTCACAATACCTGTAAACACAAATGGGCGAGCTGGAGGTAATCGATGGAAACGGGATGTATATCATCGATTTCATCAAATCTTTAATATCATGTATTGAATATATTCCAATGATGATCTGTGGGAACATATTCCTTGATCTTTTCAAGCCTCTTGAGAATATCCAAGAAAGAAGGTCTTTGGTTCATGTCAGCAGCCCAACATCGGCTTGTTAAGCTAAGTAAGATACAAGAAGAAAACAGTCAGCAATCCCCATTGTCAAAGTCCAGAATTTCAATTTTTTGTTAAGAAACTTTATTAGCGTTAATTAATAAACATCTTTGAGAGGAGCCTTCACAGTTAAAATATAGGTAAAGGCAGAAGGCTTGGACTAGGACTAGGACTAGGACTACGAGGATGGAGATGTAAACTTATAGAAGACAGCATTAAGGTTTTAAGATGCTAATTAATTATAAATAATTACCAACAATATGCAAATCTTCATGCTGATATGATAGTTTAAGTAGCAAGTTATGGTTGGACCACGGACATGGTGTAATGCAAACCATGAAACTTTCTAGTAAAGTAGACAAGTTTAGAGATGACTTACTCTTTCAGTTCAGGGTGGTATGATTTTGAGTGAAAAGTAGGCCGGTGTCCATCTGCGACATACTTAGCAGCTTCATAAGGCTCATAATTTGAGAATGGTGGTTCTCCTTCAAGCATCTGCTCCCAAGTAAGAATAACATGCAGTAGAACTAGTCTCAAATACTTTTATGATCAATATCATTTCGATTTTCGAGGAGGAAGAAGACTACCTCATAAAGTATCATTGCGAAAGAGAAAACATCAACTTTTTTATCATATTTACGGTGCTTGAAAACTTCAGGAGCCATATAGCGATCTATTCCAAATGCAAGTAAAGAACATAAGAATCTGAGGATCATATCTTATCCAAAGGAAATGTAAAGAGAAACTCACAACTCCCTGTCTCGCCAGTCATTTTGTAGACATCATGAGAATTTTGAACCTTGATGAGTTTGCTCAGTCCAAAGTCTCCAACTTTCAAATGGTCTGCGCTGGAGTTGACCAAGAGCACATTCCTAAATAAAAGAAATGAATTTTATAACATGAAAATGCCAATGCAATTCAAATTTTTCAACCATGGAAGCAAAAAAGAAAAGAAATCAATTAGGAAATGGGGAAAATATTTTGTGCTTTTAGAGAAAAGCGAAAGTTCTTTAAGCATTCAAAATTCAAAAAGTAATGTCCACAACATCAGCATGCAGTCAATGAAATGCATAGAGCCTTGAACCAATAGCTAGTAGAAGAAAAACAGGATCGCTTGCACAGCAAAACCGAAATAGAAACTGACTCACCTTGGTTTTAGATCTCGATGAATTATGACATTTGGCTCATTGTGAAGATATGCCATACCCCTGGCCAAAAAATTTACAAAATACAGATTAGCAAAATAGCCATACAAATGAGAGAAAATTATATGCAATCACATAGTCAATACATATTCTGCACGGTAGCTCCCTGTCAAAAGGGCGGAAAGTTGTTAATAACTAAAGAAATTTAACGATTTTATCCTAATTAAAAAAAGCAACGTGCTTTATGGTACATTTCTACATTTTCTTAATTTTTTCTCCAACTTTTAGTTACATGCCAAGAGCATGACACATAGAGTTGCACCAACTATACAACTTAAAATAGAAGCATTCTTAGATACCTAGCAATGTCCAATGCAAAATTGATGGCTGTTGATGGATTTAGCGCACCCTTTTCCTTTAGATACTGATGAAGATCACCCTGTCATACAATATAATGATAGGATTAAAGAGAGGGTAATTAAAGTAAAATTTAAGTTTCTAATACAATATTCTATAAAGAGAACTGAACTATTGGGATTGAGAAACATATGCCATTCACATACTCCTCTTAAATACTCAGTAATTAACATAAGAGGCTTCTTGTCAGTGACAGCTCCAAGGAATTGAACTATATTGGGATGACGGAGCTTTACAAGCAAATTCACTTCATGCCGGAAATCCTGACTGAACCAGCAGAGCAAAAAACACACAAAGAATTGCATTATTAATTCAGTAAAGAAAAAACAAATACGGATAGAGAGGACATTAATCATGCTACAACAAGCACCAGATTAAACCTGTAAAATGAGGAAGTGACTCAAAAATTGAAGCTAATTACACCAAGGAGAGGTATGTGTCATTAAAGAAAATGTTTCATGCCTTTTGGGTGAATTCATGTGAGTTTTATCTTTTCCTTTGGTTGCTATTCATTGTCAGTGAGAACATAATTTTCACTTTTTCAGCATAGGACATAAATCAAAGAAGCAAACATTCATGGGAAAGAGCTTTGGAAGCAAACTATAGAGTTATGTTCAAAACATTGTGGACTTACATAACCAATCTGTCATCTGAAAGTGAAGGAAGAATGCGTTTGATTGCTACAGGCGTTCCTCGCCAACTGGCCTTTAAAATCTCACCAAATGACCCCTGGCAGGATGAGATATAATCAATGAAAGCACATATTCTAGATAGTTTTGCACGTAAAACAATTTGCATGCATGACAAGCAAGCTCTGCACTGCTCTGCAAGTTAGCAATATTAAGAAACTGAAATCACACCTTTCCTATGACACTTGAATTTGAGAAGTCCAGCTCAGAAGGGTCAATTTCCCAGTCACACTTGTTTGGTAGAGGGGGCAGAACTGGCCTTGGTTCAAAATGGCTTCCATTTTGTCCCTGCAACACTTAAAACTTTAACTTTTAGCCCGTAAAGGCAGTGAACACGCAAAACTAACAAGGTCTAAGAGTGTTTCCATCAAGTAAACTTGTTTAACTAGCTCCAAAATCAATCATCTCATAAGAGATAATGAACATGTATTAATAAGAGCCAAAAGCAGTGTGCATTTCACTTTTTAAGGAAATTGTTCATGAATTACTTTAAACAAAAATAAAAAGTTGCAACATCAATGAGTATGCATATGGAAACAAACATACAACGTTCTGACCAAGCAGCCATCTCTAATATGATATAAAATCGATGACTTAGCAAACTTCAAATGATAATAAGGGTGTCTTTAAAAGGAATTCAAACAAAATAATTCTTAAAGATGGATTAGGATAAAAAAAGAGGGAATATGAATGGAATCCAAATATCAAGTCAGCCCCAATATCCAAGTCCTCAGTCTTAGAACCAATTATTTCATTAATGTGGAATAAAAAGAAACAATGACTTGATAGAGTAATCCGAAATTAATCTAAGTGCCATTTACCACAGCTAATCATCCATCATACTATTAAGGCTTATTACAATGAATAAAACACTTAAAAGAACAGATATTTTAAGAACTCTAATTTTAGACAAAATATTGAAAGAAAATAGTTGACAAAATACTCAATAATGAAAATATGCAAAGTAAAATTTTTGAACTTACGTAAGATAATCCACCATATGATTTTAATAGCTCAATCATATTATGTTTCTTAGCTCCTTCTGCATCAGCTAAAGGCTGCCATCACCACACAACAAAAAAATCATAAATTAAAAAAAAAAAGGAAAAAGAAAAAGCTTAAAAATTAGAAAATTGAAGACAAGAGAAGGGCTCCAAACGAAGTGGCACCGTATTCTTCCAGCGATCTTGGGCGTTGACATCGGCGCCATAATCGAGGAGGCACTTGGCGACGTCGATCCAGCCGTGGAGCGAAGCAACGTGGAGCGGCGTACGGTTGTCGTAGTCCCTAGCGTGGACCAAAGACCGATCTTCCTCGAGAAGCTTGCGGACAGCGCCGGCGTCGTTCTGGTGAGCATGCCACAAGATCAACGAAGTCCTGCTCACTCTCGCTTTCTCTTTTTGCTTAACCGTCGACGATGTCGAGCTCGCCTTCCCACTCGATCCTCCCGCCGACGATTCTCCACCGGATGTATCTGAGCTCATGGTCAACAATCAGTTTTCTTTTCGAGTCTAACCGGAATGGATCGCAAATGTTCGCCTTTTGGTTTTTCTTACGGCCTTTTATTGTCTATTATATTTTATGGTTTGCTTTGGAGAAGAGTTCGTTGGAATCCCAACGCAAAATGGAAAAGAAAAATAATTGTATTTTTTATATTTTTATTTTCAACGGAAAATATGACTGTCTCTATGGTCTATACTCTCCTTTTATTATTATTATTATTTATGGAATGGATAAGAAAAAGAAGCTGGAATTGGACCCGACTTATTTTCAGTTTTTATACTAAAAATGGAAACTATATATAAGGAATCATGAATCGCAGTCCCATATGGTCACAAAGACATAAAATGTAAGATATAAAAGAAATGTTAATTAATTTCTAATGATATTGTTTAAAATGATAATTATAAAAAAAATTACAATTAATGAATTCGTTTTTCTTCAATAAAAATAATATATTAAACATTAAAAAAATTTTAATTTTTAAATTGATGTTTATTGATATCAGTTAACGGGATACCAACTTTAAATGCATCGACTACAAATTCTGATTTTGTTAATGCAGCTAAATCATTTTGGGTCAAACGTATCATTTCCGATGAATAATGATGAGCTTCGAGAGAATGATTCGAAATTTTTGCATAGTTGAAGCATGCAGTACCAGTCACAACAAGATAGATTGTTCTGAAAAAAAAGCTTTTTCCTATTAAGACAATTCAATTGGGCGCATGGAAACAAGGAAACAAAATTTTATGTAAGTCAACTTACACTGCATTATATTTTCAAGATCGTGATAAATGACTTTACATACATTACAGTATAGGCCCATACAGTTTTGATCTTTGGCTTCACAATAGCACACTTTCTCATACATTTACTCTCACTGACTTCACATCACGTCATCTTGGTCTTCAAGGGATCTTTTACGGGCTCTCAGGTTGAGCTCCAGACTTTGAGGTAATGGAGGTGTTCTCCCCCTCCGGAAGAGAACAGCGAGAGCCCTCATCTTCCGGCAAAGATCAAATACCTGCAGAAAATGGTGGGGAGATCAGATAACTATAGTGAACTACTTGATGACACCGGCAGAAAGACTGTCCAGTATCTAACTTACAGATGAGGCTTCGATCTCTGCAACACCTTCACATCCTTGGCCTCCTCCCTGCATTAAGTCGCAGTATTTTTCAGCTTAAGTCTCGTCTTCGAATACCTGTGCGACAAGAGAGTTGGAAGTCTTCAACTTAACAACCAGAGATGAGTCCGACAAAAACTTGCAAGAAACCAACTAAAGGAAAGCAAATAAATACTATAAGATTAACACATCATCTTTGAACTATTTATGTTGAGAAAACTGCATCTACCATGAAAACACCAAAAGTAACCAGTGCATTGGTATCAGGGAAACAAAATGAATGCCTTTCAGCATGCAGCAATAGGATTAAATTTTTAACCATGGAGACACTGGAGGATGGGATTAGAAAAGAATTGTTAAGCCAAGATAATCTTGAAAATAAATGACTTATAGAGGACCTAACATTAATTGAGACCAGAATTTGATATATTTGGAGTCCCCTAATTTCATTTGACAATTCACACTACACATAAAAAAAAAAAAAAAATCGTTAGACACTTACAAGCACGCCTTCCCTAACATCCTCCACCAGCATCTGAAACTTTGTACCGGATCTAGGCTGTTTAGTTTTGCTTCCAATGCCAGAACTCCAATTTGCTGCTTTAGAAAATAACAATCCAAGTTCCCTTTCAACTTCACTGTTAGAAGAAAAGAATGTGAGGTAAGAAAACCATAACGAGACTCCAAGAAAAAGAACCATACAGATCTTCAAACTAAAATCAGACCTGCGGTTTCTTCGAGTTTTCATCATGCACAACTGGTTTTCCTTGTGGGTTAATATATATACAGGTTTTGAATGATCTGTCCATGGATTTGCCTCCAAAACTGGGCAAGAATAAGTGCAGGAAAAGTAGTGAAGCTTTGTGAAAGAAAACAAACTAAAAGTTACGGTACCACATCTTCAACCAAGCATCAAGACATGAAGAAAAAGCACGAATAGTCATGTAATTTACAACTATTACATATGCTAAAATATGTATCGATAAATTCCAGCATCACACACTGAGTACATATACAAACTCAAGTTCTATATATGTCGGATAAAGGTGCTAGCATGATTGGTTAATCCTATGGAAGAAGTATGAAGGAGCAGCATAGCAACTGATTTATTATCCAGTAAAGAACAAATATGAGCATATGTTGTAGCTGAGCACAAGTTTAACAAATTTCTAATCAAAATTGGGAACGAAAACAACAGGATATTGATCTTTCAGATTTACTAAAGAAATCTAACTGCCAACACGTTGAATTCACAAAAGCCACCAAATGAAAATCCAGGAAATTCCGAAAAACGTAGAATAGACGGTGCCCCAACTTTAAGGTTTCAGTTTCAATTACAACTACAAATATGGGTAGTAGGAAAGGATCATTTCAAATACAAATCACTAGAAATCAGAGAATTGAGATGGCCACCCTTCTCAATAGCAACCAAACAATTATCCGAGCAAACATTCCAGGCAGTTGACTTGCAAATTCAATAAAATAAAAGGGTCTGCCTAAAGGCTAAAGCTACCACTTTTAAACAACTTCAAGATAGACTTCAAATTGCAAGCAATTAAGTAAGACAGAAAAGCATAAAATTACAGGAATAATTAGCACTAAGAAGTAGGAAAATGCAATAAAAACAGTAAAAAACAAAGAAACGGTTTTTTACCATCATAGCTGCTACTAACAAAAGTTTGATGCAAATGCCTCCGCATATCATACGCCCTAGACGAAATCCGTTTCAGAAACTCGCCGGAAGTAGTAGGAATCGCACCGTCTAAATGAAGCGCCCTTTCAACCTCCTCGTTCTCACCATCAACATCATCATCTTCATCACGATCTTCTTCTCTACCATCCCCGCCGTTCAATTTGCATTTAGAATTAACAACTCGATTCAATCTCCCTTTAGAAGAAATCACGCTAAAGAAAGACGACAAGCGAGGAAGACGGTTATTGGCGGCGACGGAAAAGACGACGATTTGGGAAGGAGTACGATGCCGTTACGTGGGCAAAGGGTGGCTGGGAGGAAGAGCTATAGAGGGCGAGACTGACGACAGGGAATCCATAGCTTTTTGGGTTGTGGGTTTCTGCAATATTAACTTCGTCGAACCAAAGGCGTGAAACAGTTTATCAAAAAAAAAAGAGGCGTGAAACAAGGGAATTTATTTTGCCGTGGAGAACTGCGTCGAGTAAACTGGGGGAGAGGACAAGAGAAGTTGGAATTGTCCGTGAATCTGTTTCTCAATATCTAACGAATTTGGCAGATTTTTTTTTTTTTCCTCTCAGGTGGGTCCAGCCCGAGTTGTTAACATACTCGAAGGCTGGGATCCCAAATTCCTCCGTCAAGTGGGCTCCATCCTTAATTAGAAAACAAGAACTTAATTTTTAATTTACAGTTAAATTATTTTTTTCCTTTTTATTTTGTTTTCAAATATAAGAATAGTTTATATTAAAAGATTTATTTAATTAAAAATTAAAGATTAAATATTTATTTGGTTTGATAGAAAAGTAAAAAGATGAATATAAGAGAGTGAAAAAGTGAAAAGAAAATAAATTTTGAGTATGTTTAGTTTGAAAAAAAAGTGAAAAGATTATATTTTTCATATTTATTAACAAAAATAAATTATTTCAAATT
>JAQSVH010000005.1:4986610-5017175 GCA_029448705.1 Adansonia digitata
TAGCAGGAGACTGATGGGTTTAACTTACGAGGGGATGTAATCGAACCATCAAGTTCAAGCATGAGAAAATTCGACTTTCACTTAAAATTTTATTTGTAAAATATTAATTTAATTAAAAAATTTAAATTATTTAAATTTATTTGATTAAATTAATTGATTTAATTAAAAAATAAATTTAATTTTTATAATAATTTTTAAACTCAATTATTTGTACGAAATCGAATCAAAATTTTTTAATAATAATTAAAAATAAAAAAATTAAATTAAATTTATAAACTAATTAAATTATATATTAAATACTCAAACTTAATCCATTCGGTAACTCAAGCAGATGGGCTTAACAAAGATTCTAAGTTTTTTTTCTTTTTCTACTCAAATCCAAATAAGAGCAAAAATAATTCATTTATACCTTGAATTTTTTTTTTTTTTTTTTTTTTTTGTGGCAGGGAAAGGAATAGCTAACTAAGAAGAGACAAAGAAAGCAAACATTTGTGTTGTGTTGTTCTTATCTATGAGGTACATAAAAAGATTGGCTTTGGTAAACAAAACAAAACATAACATGAACCAACTTCTTTTAAATTTAACCTTTTACAATTTCCCAACAGTTTTTCCCGTTTTTTAATCTTTGTTTTCCTATTCCTTATGTGGTTTATTACTTAACTCTGTCTCTATACTCTAATGTTTCCAATTCCAACCTGTTTACAAGACAAGCTTCATTCATTGACCTTAGAGTAACTCAGGCTTGCAATTCTAACTTTAATCCAAAAATATTTAACATACGTATTTTATTTATAATTTAAAATTTTAATATATTTAATTATTTAAATTATATTTGTATACATAAATAATATAAAAATATAAAATTTTATATATAGAGAGAGACAATTACTATATCTAGATGCTACCAATATTCCACAGCATTACTGAAATCGTGTCAAAGTAAGAATTTGGCTAATCACCGATTCAAAGTCCAATCACTATCAGTTTCAGCTACCCCTAATTTCATTTTTACTAATAATAAATATATAAACAAATTTGGAAGGAAGGGGAAGAGGAAAGGGGGGCTAAGAGTGGCCTTATATGTGTATAATGCATTTGACAGGTAGTCAAAGGGATCATTAAAAGGGTATATCAGTTGGAGTTGGCCTATAACATCTGCAATGCTCTTTTGACATTGACACACTACTGCTGCACGAAGCTAAATAGGCTTTTACTTATTACCCTTCGCTGGAGGCCTTTTCCACTTTCTTTTTATAAGGTAAAAGCCCCAGGCCGGGAGGCTGCCCCCTTTTTTCCCTTTGAATTTCGTCACCATTATCAGAACCTCTTTATGAATTTGAATGACCAGACATAAAGAAAGCCAACTGAAAAACCCAATCTCTTTCTCTCTCTCTCTCTGTAACTGTCATAACTACAGTTTCATTGCTCACAGCCCCATATTTCTGTGAAAGTGTTGTTCTTTTTATTTTTATTTTAGAACCAAGGAATGGAAGAGACTGAAGAGCACCATGGGAACAAGAAATGCAATGCCAAAACCAGGAGTTTCAAGGGCATAAACAACCCTAACAAGCATCATTACCAGAACCCATTGTTGCAATACTCAAGTCACTTTGGGTTCTTTAACCAAAACCAGTTCGAAAGTTACTCTTACTATCCTGCTTTGCTTCCATTACCTCCTCCAATACCTTTGCAACTGGCTTTATCTCCACCACTCTCTCAAAACCAAACCTTTCAAACAAAAACCCATTTGCAGAAACTTTCATGTGAGGTTAACGATACTTCTCTTGCCACCTCTTCCGTCTCTGATACCCAATTCCCAGTTGCAACAATGACACCAGGTGACTCTAATTTTTTTTTTCTTTTTAATTTGTTATTTTTCATGTTTCCTCTTCATGTCTATCATTTTAAGGTCATAGTGATTTTGTTTTAAAGATTATAAGGGGGTCTCCATCAACGGAAAGATTAAAAGCCAAAAGAAAAAAAGAATCTTCGTTATATTCTTTTGTTCCAATATCTTTCCTTTTACCTCTTTCATTTTAAGTTATATGCAAAATGAAACTTTCATACCTAGAAATGATATGTCTTTGCTTATTCTTATATTTGAAACCCTTGGAGTTTATTAATTATAGTAGATTCAAGTATTTAAGCTTTTTTTAGCTGATTTGTCTTCAAACTTTATTCCCAAATAGTTGTATTAATGTCCTAATTATTCTCTTTCAACAAAACAAAGCAGCTCCAGAGGGGCTTCAAGGGAGAAAAAATTTGCCAAGTAAAGGAAGTAATGGAGGAAATATGAGGAGTGCTACAAAGGAAGCACTAGTGGCTGCAAGGAGACCAGATTCTGGTGGTGTAGAAGGGCCAGTAATCTCTCTCCTTGCCAATCATTTTCTAGTCAAATTTGATCCCTCTCTAAAAATTTACCATTATAATGTTGAGATATCTCCTAATCCTTCCAAGGAGGTTGCTAGAATGATCAAACAGAAACTGGTAGAGAGCAACTCACGTTTGCTCTGTGGTGCTCATCCAGCTTATGATGGTAGAAAGAATTTTTACAGCCCCGTTGAATTCCAAAATGACAAGCTTGAATTCTTTATTAGTCTACCAATACCTACCGCCAACTCGGGTTTGCCTTTCGGGGAATTGAACGGCTTCGAACAAGTGCACAATCGGCTTAAGGTATTTCGAATCAATATCAGACTTGTTTCAAAGTTTGATGGGAAGGATTTAAGTAGTTACTTGAGCAAGGAAGGTGATGATTGGATCCCAGTGCCTCAAGATTATCTCCATGCTTTGGATGTTGTTCTTAGGGAGAGTCCAATGGAGAAGTGTACATCTATAGGGAGGTCGTTTTATTCAAGTTCAATGGGAGGTACTAAGGAAATTGGAGGAGGAGCTATTGGATGGAGAGGTTTCTTTCAGAGCCTTCGACCAACGCAACAAGGACTGGCTCTCAATGTTGATTTCTCCATCACTGCCTTCCATGAGAGTATTGGAGTAATCCCTTACTTGCAGAAGCGGATCGACTTTCTTCGAGACCTTACTCGAAGGAAGACAAGGAGTTTGACTGATGAAGAAAGGAAAGAAGTTGAGAAAGCATTGAGGAATATCAGAGTTTTTGTTTGCCATAGAGAAACAGTTCAAAGATACAGAGTTTATGGCTTAACTGAAGAAGCTACAGAAAATCTTTACTTTGCAGACAGGGATGGCAAGAATTTGAGGCTTGTTAGTTACTTTAAAGATCACTACAATTACGATATACAGTTCAGGAATTTGCCATGCTTGCAAATCAGTAGGGGCAAACCTTGCTATCTTCCTATGGAGCTTTGTATGATTTGTGAAGGCCAGAAATTTCTAGGGAAGCTTTCCGATGATCAGATGGCAAGGATTCTCAAAATGGGCTGCCAGAGACCGAAAGAACGAAAAGCCATAATTGACAGAATCACGAGGGGACCTGCGGGGCCTACAAGGTAATGTTATAGAATACTAGGAAGAAATTTCATTAGATTCTTTATTATAATTGATTGCTTGCTAGATCTTTTATGCTTCTAAGAATTTGCACCTTTTGTTGACAGTGGCAACCAGGCAGAAGAATTCAAACTCCATGTTTCAAGAGAAATGACTCGCTTGAATGGGAGAATTCTTCAACCTCCCAAGCTTAAGCTTGGTGATGGTGGACACATAAGAGATATTACTCCTTCCGGCCGTGATCGGCAGTGGAACCTCCTGGACAGCCATGTCTTTGAGGGAATGCGAATAGAGCGTTGGGCGCTTATAAGTTTTGGGGGCACACCTGAACAAAAGTCTAACATTCCTAAATTCACAAGCCAGCTATCTCAAAGGTGTGAGCAGCTGGGTATCTTCCTTAACAAAAGCACAATTGTCAGTCCCCAATTTGAATCAACACAGGTGCTTAATAATGTGACTCTTTTGGAATCTAAGCTCAAGAAAATCCACAGGGCTGCCTCAAACAATCTCCAACTGCTTATTTGTATAATGGAGAAAAAGCACAAAGGGTATGCAGATTTAAAGCGAATAGCGGAGACAAGTGTGGGAGTTGTGAGCCAGTGCTGCTTGTATCCAAACCTTGGGAAATTGAGTTCACAGTTTCTGGCAAATTTAGCCCTGAAGATCAATGCCAAAGTTGGAGGTTGCACAGTTGCTTTGTACAATTCATTGCCTTCTCAGATTCCACGTCTTCTCCAGCCTGATGAGCCTGTGATCTTTATGGGGGCCGATGTGACTCACCCTCACCCACTCGATGATTTCAGCCCATCTGTTGCTGCTGTGGTAGGTAGCATGAACTGGCCTGCAGCAAACAAATATGTATCTAGAATGAGATCTCAAACACATCGGCAAGAGATTATTCAGGATCTTGCTGTAATGGTAGGGGAATTACTGGATGATTTCTACCAAGAAGTAAAAAAACTGCCCAAGAGAATAATCTTCTTCAGAGATGGTGTAAGCGAAACTCAATTCTATAAGGTGCTTAAAGAGGAATTGCAAGCTGTTAGAGAAGGTTGTGCAAGATTTCTTGGTTATAAACCTCCCATTACTTTTGCTGTAGTTCAGAAGAGGCATCATACGAGGTTGTTTCCATTTGAAATTGATCTTTCTTCCACTCAAAACCAACCTTTCGATGAAAATATTCCCCCGGGGACCGTAGTGGATACCGTGATAACTCATCCAAGGGAATTCGATTTCTATCTTTGTAGTCATTGGGGTCTGAAAGGTACTAGCCGCCCAACACATTACCATGTCTTGTGGGATGAGAACCAATTCACTTCTGATGAACTGCAGAAGCTGGTTTACAATCTATGCTACACTTTTGCAAGGTGCACCAAGCCAGTTTCTCTGGTGCCTCCAGCTTACTACGCTCACCTGGCTGCATACAGGGGCAGGCTTTACCTCGAGCGATCGGAATCTGCTGCTTTCACCAGAAATTCTTCGCCAATCTCTCGTGCAGCTCCTCCGAAGGCAACACCTCTACCGAAACTAAGTGAGAATGTTAAGAAACTTATGTTTTACTGCTAACTTATCTCTGGCTCCTTGCTTGTCAAGAGTTATTGAATTGTATGATCTTTCATACCTCATAATCGATGACGTTGCAGTGCATGAAATTCTAATATAATATATCAATTTAGGCAGTCATTTTCTGTGATTACAACTTGTAGGTAGGCTTCAAGAATATATATTCAGATTGGCTTAATTTGATTTCCTGCAAATTATTGTACATCTTCGTTGTAAACTTTCTTTCATGAAATTTTTCCTGCAAGGTAAAACCCTATGTAGTTTTATCTTGCAGGAATAACCTCTTTCTTCTTTCCTGTTTTTCAAAATGATTAATGTGAAGTCATTTATTGTTACTCGGATTTAAGTGTGTCAGTCACAGGTATATTTAATTTTTTTAAGATTTTAATGTATTTAGAGGGTCCTTCAAGGATTATATCTTCATCCCATAGCCAAATATACGTTGAACACAAATATTTCAAAAAAAATAAAAAATCGGAGTCAGCGTTGTCTACTGTGATTAAAAAAGATTAGATGAATTCTACAAAGAATAAGCTCCAAAACTTCTTAATGATACTAATATATTTTCTAGCCTAACTTGACTTTGCAAATAATTGCAGAAAGCTCATGGATTAACTGAAGAACCCTCAAATCATTGAACAAAAGCTCATGGATAAACCTTCATATTTATTTGACAAATATTTCCAATCTCCAAATAGGAAGTGCATGATTTGCATTGACAAGATTAAAATACTGTAGTAATCATTAATTAATTGTTAATTCATATATTGATTTTTTTTCCATACTATTAAAACATTGGGACATTTAATACAAATCTTGAAAATAAACATAATATTATTTATTACATCAAATATTTAGATCATCAAATACTATAAATATTAATTTTAACAGTATATATTATACATGATTTTTAATAAAATAGTGTGAAAATTAAAATATTTGCAAGTGAAAGCAAGAAAAATAACTATATGGGTCATGATATATAGCGTACAAGATGGGATCTAAAGGCAGTGCTGGAACTTTACGTAACTTGAGTTGTGATTTAAATTTTTTTTATTTAAATTTAGTTCGGATCAAAAGTGTAAATTAATATTTATATAAATATTAAAAAAATTATATTAATATTTATATATTTTTATCTTGACTTGACGTGAATTGAAAAAGGCTATATCTTAACTTAGTCTTTGGACAAGTCTAAAATTAAACTACAGCTCTATTTGTTTGACAAAAATTAAATTTTTAAAATTATTGATATTTTATTGTTTAAATGATTTCATTTAAAAAAACAACTTATATAATTTGCTTTTATTAAAAAAATATTAATAAAAAAATGATCAGGAAGATCCAATCTTTCGGAATTGATCCTTTTAAGTTTGAATTTAATTTGCTTTAGCTGGTTAAATATTTTTTTAAACAAATATAAAAAAAATAAAATTATGTTTTTAAAATTTATTTTCAGTAAAATAAATGGATGATAATGATATATATATATATATTTTTAAAAATATGTGTAAAAATATGTTCATGGGAGACCCACAACCAGAAACAAAAGTATGAAAATAGTTTCAAAATAGGGAGGAAACGAACAAAAACAAATGCCAAGAAAAGATGGGATTTCAAGTAAAGCAAATGCTCCATTTATGTCTTGCTTTCGACTTTCCCTTTTGTCCCTTCAGCTCCCTCTTTCAATATTTTTTTTTTTAAAATTCTTTTACCACCTTAATAAATGTGAGTTTATTTATTTATTTTTTACTCTCTGCGTTTCAAGTATGGCTTTAAAGTACAGAGGCAGTGTCAGCCAGGAAGGGACAGAAAGGAAGCGGTCCTCTCTCATCTGATACCAAAACATGTGGGTTTTCCCACATAAAACAAAAATTAAGGGTCTCCAGTTGTTAAGCCACTTGAAACTTTACACGTGGCTCAACACATTCTGATCTGTCCTCCTATTTTATTAATTCATATACTGCATGCATGAATGCTGTATCAATAGGACCAAAGAAATAGTAAATAGGATGCTATACAAAAATTAGCAAGCTCCGGTTTGGGATGATGGGACTCAACGAGATTTGGATGGGATGGGACTTTGCCATATTTTTTGAGTTTAATGAAACCGTGCAAATGGATTAATGAAAGATTATGAATGGAAATTTGGGGGAAAAAAAAACAAAGAGTAATGAAATGGGAAAAGTGCATTACTACTGCAACTGGGTGCTAAGTGAGTTGATAGTTCGATAGAGAAGAGAAGAGAAGAGAAGAGCACAGGAACAGAGGATTTGTTTCCTTGTGTCGGTGATGATGGAATGGAACCTTATTTGTTCTGATCTGATGCCTGATTATATACGCAAGGACGGTTCGGTCGCTCTGTTTATTTTTATACTCTCTCTCTCTCGCTCTCTCTCTCTCTTTCTACTACAACTACTGGACCGAGAATCAAACATCAAAAAAACCAACAAAGATTACTGGTCACATCAATCGTCAAATCCATTCTCAAATCTAAGCCATCCCCCGTTTTGGTTTGTCAGTAATTCTTAAAACGGAGACGTTGATCAATGAATGATGATCTGACGCGCATTAATTCCCCACCTTATTTAATAATTATCAAAACAGAAGGGATTTATTATTTTGGATAACAACTGTCCTTTTTTGAAAGATAATTTCAAATTTTGTTTCAATTTTAATTTTTTTTTTTAAATATCAACTAGACGCTGAATATTAAATTTGTTAAGTACTTTTTTTAACAAATTTTCTCATCACGAGAAAAACAATGTCGGTCGGTATTCAAAACTGTTTTATGGATATAGCTTGCAAATAGTTTTGTTTAACATCTCACTTTCATTGTTCCAATTCAAGATCATGGGGTAGGTTTGAGTATCAATGAATCAATTCCCTAAAGTTCTGAACCCAAGCCCTACTAAAGCCCTGCCTGCCTACTGTCATGTTACATTCTCGAGTTTCTCACTTTCAGTAGGGCCAAAAATAAAATAAAAAATTAATTTAAACTATAACATTTTATTGATTTTGATTCGATTATAGTTTAATTTTAAGTTCATAAGTTAAAAGATTTTAATTATTCAAACTGAATTGAATTTAATTTTTTAATTAATTTTAATTTTTTATGATATAAAAATAAATATTTTATTTTTAAATTAGTAAAAACATTTTAAAATACAATTAAAAATATTTAAAAAAACTAAAATGGAATACATTAATCTAAAATAACTGAACCATTATTCCCCTTAGGTTGAGGCTTAGCACATGCTATTACCTACCAATTTTGATCCAGTTCGAGCTCAAATTTTACCAATTGTCAACTACGATTTTCTTAACCCCACCGCATCCACATGCCATACAGAAAAAAACAAGGATCAAAAGCCACAAATTTTGCTTGCTGCAGCCTGCGCGTTCAACAAGGTGAGAACCACGGGACACGAAATATTTTGATGGGGAAAAAGGCTAAATTCAGTACCAGTTAAAACTGAATGACTTGAAGTGACGTGTTGAAGGGTGATAAGAATTGGTACAAAACAAAAATGTTCAGGTCCTTTTTACCAGCTTTCCAAATGGTTCAAACTGCTACATTGCTCGTAAAATTGAGGTGCAGCTCATAAACTTTAAACCAACCTACGGTTCAAATTTTGCTAGGTGACTTGCCCATCTTTTTGCTTCCTGGGCTATGGCCCATATCCCCCTCTTATTTTCTGCACGGCGGCTCGATCACCTCATCACCCCCACCAAAAAATAAAAAGACCAGCGAGCTTGTCCTTGTAACTAGAATTCATCATCAAAGGTAGCTACGATACTTGAAGTCAAGTGTAAGTGTCAAATGCGAGCATATATCTAACACAGTTATGTTTAATTTTTTTCATGTACTTGGAGAAACTTTCAAGTGTCATATGCTCGTATTCATATCTCAAAAAATAAAGAGTCAAAGCAACATAAAAGATTGCAGCAGCTCAAATGGAATCAAGTAAAAAGTTTAATTTCAATGTGCTTTCAATCATCACTCTCAAGTAGGGTATTAGTCATGAGAAGTTAAGAGGTTCATACAGATTCCAGTTGTATACACTAAAAAATGCGCTGTTCTACGGTTTTCTCCGCTGGGATCTCAAGCAACTCTCGGATTCCTTCGCAAACCTGTAGTGAGTGTTTCGACATGACTCATAGTTAATGCTATCTATAATACCTATAATAATGAGCATCCATACAACACCTAAAATGGAAATAAAATAAAATAAAATAAAATAAAATAATGAGCATCCATAGTTATGTTTAATTTTTTCATGTACTTGGAGAAACTTTCAAGTGTCATATGCTCGTATCCATATCTCAAAAAATAAAGAGTCAAAGCAACATAAAAGATAGCAGCAGCACAAATGGAATCAAGTAAAAAGTTTAATTTCAATGTGCTTTCAATCATCACTCTCAAGTAGGGTATTAGTCATGAGAAGTTAAGAGGTTCATACAGATTCCAGTTGTATACACTAAAAAATGCGCTGTTCTACGGTTTTCTCCACTGGGATCTCAAGCAACTCTCGGATTCCTTCGCAAACCTGCAGTGAGTGTTTCAACATGACTCACAGTTAATGCTATCTATAATACCTATAATAATGAGAATCCATACAACACCTAAAATGGAAAAAAAATAAAATAAAATAAAAGGGCAAGACATGTGCTACATACCAGTTTAATTTGGGCTTTAATTGATGCGATTAAGCACGTATACTCCTCTATTTGGCTGCACAGAGCAATTGGAAAAACACTTTAAGAGAGAGAGAGAGGACATTGGGGGAGAAGCTACACAACTGATGGCATTCAAGACGTTAGGTTAAACTCAGCTGAAAGCTTCAAATCTCATCATCAGATTTCTTTTGTACAGACCAAGTCTGTTCAATGTTCTTTCATTATGCTCTACTATGGAAACTATCATGATGAATTGATGCCAAATTTTAAAAAGGCGAACGGGTTTACAATGAAACTTTAAGAATAACTAGCCAATTTGTTCCTATACATGCAGCAATATTTTTTACAGCACACAGTAGGAATCAAGAATTGCACAATAGTGGAAATATCCAAAAATTCGATCCTTTTAAACCATATTTTAGAACCAACCATCGTATAAAGACGAAAAGAGAAGTCTAGATACGCAAAAACAGCTTCTCGAGTTATACTAGAAATGTAGGAAATGATCAGCGAGGATTTAAGTTTCATACTACCTTATAATGGCAGTAGCGAATCCCATCATTTTATTAAACTAAACCAATGATATCTTGCATAACATGTTGGGTTTTAGAATGAGTGGATAATATATAACATTATATTGATTGAACAGAAAGGTTGCTAAAGTACTTTCGTTTGCAGGGCTAGATGCAAATAAGACGAACAGAACTTTGAAACAGAGCTGCTTGATCAATTTAAGAAAAATCATATACCTTTTCAACTTTTCCTCCCTCATCGAGATGAAGTTTAAGGCTTCCGACCAGGTGAACTCCACATGAAATCCTAGTCCAATATCCACAAATATACGTTGTGTATTTGGCCTGTAAACACGAATAAGAAGCCCCCGAAACAGCACGCAATCAAACGAACATCCAAAAGAAGGGGAAAGAAAATGAAATGACAAATGAAACAATAGGACCAGAAAAAAAAAATTCTTAAATCAAAATCCATTTGTAATCACAAAACTTTCAACAAAAAGAAATCTAGAGTCGAAGCACACATTACAACGCATTACACCCTTTAAACCAAAAACATGTAAAGGGCCTATAAAACGTGAATGATTCTCTTACATGATGAAAATAAGTAAGCCAATTAGCTAAAATGAAAATTATGACAAAGTGAAAAATTGTCTATACAAATGCATAAATATCAGTACTAATTAATATATACATATGTATTTATGTATGTATGTATATATAAACATATATAGAAAACAAAAGAAAAAAAAAAAAAAAAAAGAACAGCTGCATGATAAGACATCAAAAACAAGAGACAATGAAGACTTACACTTCAGCTTGCATGTAAACTTCAGACCCAAGATTAGCCAATGTCCGAAGACTAGTTACACTGTTTTTCTCTAAATTTTCTATATTCTTTCGCAAATCTGAGCTACAATAGAACATGTCAAAGTAAACATATACAAGAAAAATCATTCATTCAAGGAAAAAAAAAAAAACTACTGAGGAAAAAAGTTTAAATTGAAAACGCTTAAGAAAGTATGTTAGTACTTTTTAAAACGATTGAAAAGAAATTTCTCTAAGTAGATAAAAGGATACAAAATCTTTTGCTTTTCAAACACCTTGTCCCTGCAAAAATATGGAATAAAAAAAGATATGATCAGTAAGGAAATGTTGTTAGCCTTTTAAAAATAAAGCTTCAAAAGACAATACCGTTCACCAATAGCCCGAACAAGATCTGGTTTAAGGCGGCGATCAACAAATTCCTCAAATTTTTGTATTTTCTCCTCGCGTAAGCCGTCCATTTCTTCCGTCCCAGTCAAAAATTAAGGTAAAGATTTGACTTGTCGTGAACTCACACACCTGCTAAAATTCTGTTTTAGGTATTTCGTCGAACGGCTGAAATGCAGAAGCTTTTTGGTGAACTAAGCTGTAGAAAAAAGATAGTGCTTTGAATTTGAAAGTTGCTTACCTGTTCAAGTGCAGCAGCAAGAAGAAAGCCCCGCTGGAATACGGGAGAGGGGAAAGCTAGAAAACGATACCGGAATTTGTAATAGCCAGCCACCGTCTTTGGTTTGCGTTTGCTTTTCAGACAGAACGTTCCGAGACTTTAACGTCCAACGCGATGGAGGCATAGCCGCTTAAGATTTCTTTTGCGATTGAAATTTCTCCTTTAAACTATTAAATACCAAAACTACCCTCTTCCATTTTGACTTCATTTATAAAATAAATAAACAGTTAAAATACTAAAATTTGAACACCCATCACATATTTGTTAAAATTATTATTAGAAACAACGATTTTTCTCTCTTTAATAGAAAAAATAATGAAATCTTTATATTTACAAACAACCAATTTTGATAGATTTTTTTTTCCTAAAGCAACAAAGCATAAGTTCCTGTGTCTATTACGTTAAGTGCTTTAAAAAAATAAGTCAAGTATATTAATCTCACATCGGATAAAAAAAAAAAATCCTTAGGCATATAAGTGAGTGTGCTATCAAGCATGCCTTTTGAGAAGAAGATAATGGCTACATAGCATCAAAGCAACCTTTGACCATCAGGTTTTACATCGAGCACCCCAATGAGTGAGGTAGGCAGCGTGAACCAATCATAATTTCACGCTGAACACCCTAAGGGTAGGATAAGTAGAAATGGTAAAAAAACCCGCGACAAAAGCGTCATTAAATTAGGTGAGAGAGAATGTCACGTCAAACGCTCTAAAAAAGTAAACGAGATGTATTAATCTCACATTGGATATGAAAGAGAAAATCTTTGTGCATGTGAACGGGTGCACTACACATCTTAGACATATTTTTTGAGAAGAGGGTAATGACCCCGTAATATATGCAAGTAGTAAAACACCCGTATATGAACTCACAGAATCATGATTTTCCATATTCTCTTTCATTTTCAAATTGTTGATTTTCTTATTGAATTATTATTCCTTGGATGATCTTGTTTTCAAGGTCCAATTTTCCGTGGTTCTTTTGTATGTTAATAATCTGTTATCTTTCAGAGACTCCAAGTGATCTGGAAGGTGCAAGCAATGATCCTCAGAGTGAACCTGATGAACTGAGAAATAGCATCAATGCAACCATTGGAAATGGCATTTAAAGAAGATGAATTTGTCACGAGAACTGGCAAGAAGTTTTAATCAACTTAAGGGAAAAAGATTCAAGGATGGGGGAACTTCAACTCGACATCCTTGTCAATGTAAAGAGAGGATGAAGGTCTGAAAAGGAAAAAAAAAGAAAAAAAGAACTACATATTTTAATGCTTTCACTATCAATAAACATAATTTTCCAAACCGATTCAGTCTCAATGCTCAATATCTCTACCTTCTGATCAATTAATACTCTAAGCTCTACTTTTTTTTATTCCTACTATTTATTAAGAACTTAAAAGAACATAAAAGGAAGTACAAGGATAGAAAAAGAACATGTAATGGTCCAACCACTTAGTATGGAACCATTTAAATCAAACATTCTATTTATATAATTGATGAATAGTTCATATGCATTTATATTAAACCAAATTATTGTATATATATTCTTTTATTGCATGGAAGAAATTTTTATGCACCTCAACCATGTATACATCTTTGGAAGAGTTGAAGAATCATCTTTAGCATATCACGATCTGCAAACCCTTCTTGCCGGAGTGTTGATGCAACAACAACAAAATACTCCTCATTGGTAATCCAAGAATGGAAATGGCAACTACATGTGAATTTACTCACGCTGTTCTATCTTCTTGTTAGGAACTCGATAAATATTAGCCAACAGCATACCCAATAGACATGATGATGTCATTGAACACCGAATGATTCGGCAGAGGCAGTTATGGTTTCCAACATTGATTGACAGTCACCAGCTGAGGCCTCCATAGTATAAGATCTGCAACTGAAATAGAAAACTGTACTCATCATGGAATCAACGAGCACCACGAACGAATACATTATCACCAGCAACGGCCCTTCCCAGATCCTAGAAGACCCATCTCCATAACTCAAAGTCTTTACCCTATGTTCAAACAACCCCTCCACAAAAGCTAACCCAATTGTAGATCCAAGAAATATCAAAAGACCAACCTGAGTCTGCCCCCTGATAAGAACACCAGCCCGAAGCAATGCCTGTGGCCCAGAAACTTCCTCCAACACACAGATTACAATCCCAATATTGCAGACAACAATAGCATTTGCAAAAACAACTGAGAACACTAGCCCCATTATTATCACCGCATACACAATAAAATCAGGTGTAAAGCCAATAACAGAAAGTAAGCTACACGCCGCAACAAGAAAAACAAAGAAAGTTGTCACACAACCAACAATTACCATACACATCCACACATACGTAGAAACAAGCCGCCTCCAAAACTTTCGAATGATTAAAAAAAACTTTGAAGCATCAGCTGATTTCCTCGAATAAGTACAATCTACACAATAAACCACGGCGGCCTTTGATAACAAAGACAATGTGATGAACAAAGGGAAGCACATTGTTGAGGAAACAGCTGACTCAGCGAATCGCTGGCACGACTGTTTGATGAAAGGCCTCAATGGGAGTCCACTGGTTTTGGCAACTAACAAAAGCCTAACAGTTAATCTCTTCACAATGGATTGATCAACTAACAAATTAGACATAAGGACTGCAGATACAGGGCAAATCAACAAAGCTGCAATGATCATAAAACCGGACGAATTGTACCGCAAGATCCTAACGGTTTCTCTCAAGATCTCTAATGCATTCATCGAATGGAATCGGTGGTTACCGTCACTAACATTGTGGGATGCTTCTAGCTCAAAATTTTCTCCATGGGTTTGCTTAGATCCTTCTTTCTCTAAATGATCTAATCTCATTCGTGGAGAAGAAACGCTAACAATTTCCATCTTAATTAATACACACAAAAAAATATAAATCCCACCAGCTAAATATACATTGGAAATGATAGAAAACAAAAGCGTAAATCAGATCTAAAAGAGCTGGACCCACCTCTGTAATTCCAGAGAAGTCACGAAGAAAACACAGTGAAAACACTCAAATAAGGAATCGAAATTGAAAAAGCATGAAGATTGTGGGATTGGAGGGAAATTCTCGAGTATTAACTGTCTGATGGAAGACGAAAAAGGATCGGTTAGAAAACGTCTGAATTGGGGTTTTATAGCTTTATCCTTGCACTGCTGAGAAAAAAAAAAAAAAAGAGAAAAAGTATTTCCTAACGAAGTTAGCTGCCAATTTTGAGAGGCGATGCCATGGTGCCGGTGTTCGTTAGTCTGTAACAGATTTGTAATGGGCTTTTTTGGGTTTTCAAGATTGAAAATGTTTCTGTCTACACGTTTAGGATGGTTACAGGCTTACAGCCATGGAGGAGCTCACTTATATCGCAAGGTGACATCCATTTTTGGAATTTGGGCAAAAATCTTTAAAAAAAATAGGGCTTTTGATTAAATTAAAAATTAAAACAGTATGTTTCATTTTGCATTAAAACAAGACAAAAGTGGAGTCGGTGGCCTTGAATAGCGCTGCTTAAGGGAGGCCCAAATGTGGGTTGGACATCATAAATAAACTCTTTTCATTGGATTAAATTATTATTTAATTAATAAAATTTATTTAAATTAATTATAAATATTAATATAAAATTTATTTTTAATATTTTTAAAATGGTTTTAAGAATCGTATTTGGATAAAAAATTTAAAAAAATTTAGATCACAATCTAATGTATGAATACTTATAAACTTAAAACAAACATATACTAATCAATCATTTTACCAAAAGCTAAAGTTAATCAAATTAATTTGATAATTTTAAATATTATATCGTTATAAAATATAAATATAATATAAAAAAATATAAATATATGAAATATTAAACGCATTGATATTAATAGGGCCAAAGAAAGACTAAGACTTTTGATAATAGGATAGATTTGACTAAGTTTTAGTTTATGTTTAAATAATGTAGTTGTTGTTAATGTTGTTTCTTGTAAGTGAAGTTAAAGCTTGGGAAAAAAAATTGAATGGAAGTTGATGTTCCACACGTTAAAATTCAACAATAAAATGTATTTTATACGTAAGCATCCAAGCAATAAAAAAAATAATTTTAAAAGAAAAACAAATATATTTAAAAAATAAAAATAAAAATCCATTTTCTTCAAACTAATGTAATAAATACTGTTCCAAAGGTTGACCACGGCGAGTCCTGACCTCCAGCTGAATTAGTCCAGTCTGACTTTTCTTGTAACCATTGTTCCCATGCATTATAAAGACAAAGCATGTCAATTGCTATGTTTGTTTCCTGGATCCATATATTTCTATATTGATCTCTTCCTTCTTCCGCCATGGCAACGCCGCCGCTACCTCCGCCGTTACACGTCAACCTCTGGGTCATCTTATCCGAATCCAAACGCATAATCAACGCCCACTCCGGCCACTTCCTAGCTCTCTCCGTCCTCTTCCTTCTTCTTAGCCGTCTACCCTTTTATTAATCAACTCTTTTCTCAATCATACTCTCCCACCATTGAATCCCACCTCAGCTTCCTCAACGACACTTTTCAACAAGATTCCCCCATCTTCCCCATTAAAACCCTCATCTTCACTCTCCTCTACACCCTCTTCAACTTCATCTTCTCTCTTTTCGCCACTGGTTCCATCACTTACAGCGTTTTCAATGGCTTTTACGGTCGACCCGTCAAGCTTGTATCCGCTGTCAAGTCAGCTTTCACTTCCTTCTTCCCTCTCGTGTCAACTTGCTTTGTGTTGAAGCTTATCTTTACTGGGATCCTTTTGATTCTTGGTTTAGTCCTTTTTTCATTAATCAAAGCAACCCAACTTTTAGGCTCCCAAGTTAATTACTCTTCATCTAATTTTATTTCCCTTTTTCTGGTTTTTGTGATTATTCTCATTTTCATTGTGGTTTATTTACAAGTGAATTGGATATTTGCTTATGTTATTGTCGTAGTTGAATCAAGATGGGGACTTGAACCATTAAAACTTAGTCAAAATTTAGTTAAAGGAATGAAAGGGGTTGCTTTTTCGAGGTTACTGTTTTTCGGGTTCTTCAGTGTGATTTTAGCCTGGGGCTCAACTGCAAGATGGGCTGATGCAGCTGCTGATAAATGGAAGAGCTGGGCATTTGTTATAGATGTTGTCAGCACTTCCTCTATCTACATGTTGCTTTTGCTTTATAATTTTGCAGCAAATACAGTTTTTTATATTTATTCCAAGGCTATACATGGAGAGCTTGCTTGGGAGATTTCTGAAGAATTTGCAAGAGAGTATGTAAGTTTGCCTTTTGATGATGGGAAAGTTCCTTATGCTGTTTCTATTGTTTAAGGTTGATGAAAATATGAAATTTGAGTCTTATTTAAGTTCTGTTTTGTTTATCGTTTTCTAGTTTTACTTGTATAATGAAAAGAAAGATATATGAACAAAGTTAAGAGATGCTTCATATTTGTAAGAACTAATAAAAAGTTATACATGTTTGAGATTGTTAGCTTGTTAGTTTTGTTTGTGTTCTTGCATACTTTTGCTCTGTTATGGAAAATGCTGGGACTGGAAAGATTTGAAAGATGAATGAAATCTAGGCTTTTTATGCTAGTTGAATGGGATGGCAGCATATCACCGCTTGATTGAACATTGGTGGACTGATTCATTCAATTCCACGGCAAGCTCATGCTAGGATTGTGGAACATATCCACAAAATAAAGCTTCTAAATTTGACAATGCTCCCACCAACTTAAACTTTCTAACAAAATCTCCTGATCTTTTAACTTTCTTACGCTTTGAAACAGAAACATTTAGCAGACCGGAAGTGGAAGGGAAAGGGAAAGGTTTTACGTTACAAGCTTAGTTAATGGGAAAATGAGCTAGAAATGTCATTTGAGCCTTGTTGTTTTACTAACAAGAGCATCCTCTGAAATCTTGCTCCCTTTGGATTTTGCCATTCATCCTTAAAGAAATAATGTTAAATATCTTTATTTGTGGAGTGCATCCGGAATACTGAACGGATGTATTGCTTAGTTGTGTAGTCCTCGGTTGGCTCAGCAGCATCCAAGGCATGGTTTAGTGGTGGTTTGAAAAAACCTTCAAGGTACCATTTTGGACACATATCTGTTATCTGTATTTAACACTCCCATCCAAGTTAAAAGAACATGAAGTAGATTGACATAAGAAAGTAACTAAACAAGAATTTGTTTCATCTCCAGCCTCATTTTCTTTTACCGTATGGTATAGCTTGGTTGCAGAACCCCCCCAAGAGCCTCAATTGAACAAATGCATATTTTTCAACAGCTTCAAATCTTAGTTAAAGGAACAAAGGAATAACAAAATGCTACTGAATAAATGAGTAAAGAATGCATGTTGGGGCCAACATTGTGAACGTTAAAATGAGAGAAGAGATCCATCATAGACTATCTGCAAAATTTTCACTTTTTTTTTTTGCAGAAATTCCGAAATGTTCAAAAGAAGTCCATGAGGAAACACCTTTTTTACCAAAACCCACAAGGAAGTACAAATGGAGTATTATAGACAGCACATACCAAAAACCTTTTCTTCTTCCTTCTTGTCATCCCAGATGCAAGTATTGAACGACTGACTCTTCAATGAAGCTCCTGAAATGCCTCAACAGAAATCAGAGTTGTTTTTACAGCCGCTTTCATCTCTTCCCGTTAGGCCCTTAGGATCTCAAAAGCCAATATTCAAAATCCCAAATCAATTAAATGAGTATTATCACTCTGCTACTTGAAATTCTTAGGCCCATAAATTAGAAGAATGAACCTTTTAACTGAAATCAACCAACTTCATCGATCACAGTGAGTCATAGCCTTCTACTGTTAGGTTGGCTAGATGAAGCTGGTGCTTTTAGTTTAACAACACTCTCACCCTGTTCAGAATCAAAAAGAACATTGCTCCAGTTTGTTGATCTCTGGATGATTCTTGAAGGAACTCGATCACTATCTTCCCCACCCGATGCTTCATAGCCATCACTAGTAGACCTTGATGAAGGTAATCCCTTCTGAGCAGTCATATTGACAGCAGGAAAACCTGTTAGCCGTCTTGATTCTTCAGCTCCTGATGAGGAGACCCGAAATGGATGAATATCTGGTGAGTCTAAACTGCTCTCAGAAGAAGAGGCAACAGTCCCAGCATAGCTTGACATAGCTTGGCTGGTTTGGAAAGCACTTCGAGCTTCCAGTTGAAGAGGTGCCAGACTACTTGATGCGTCATTAAAACCTTTGTCAGCAGCTTTAGCAGAAATGTGCATCAAGGGCTCCGGGGGTAGATCAGCTGGCAGACGCACCTGCTTAGATGCTCGTCTTCTGCTATCAGCCCTCAGGAACATTTGTTGGCCACTTCTGCCAAAGCTACTTTCTGCTTCCAGCCCAAAAGGGGCTTTACGTCTCACCATGGGCTGCAGGATTTTGGACTTTTTCCTTGCTTCGGCCGCAGATTTTGCAACATCTTCTGCATTTAACCGTGCCAATGTCCACGGACTGATCTTAACTGCTCCTGGGTTCTTCTTCTTAAGAGGTTCCTCCCCTACCATTTTTTTCCCCAATGAACTCACAGATCCAGTATCAGGAGGAACAACATCAAACTAGCACCAATTACACAAACAGCTCTCAGCTTCAGTGATTCAGCTAAAAGTAAACTTGCTGTATGATATACTATCATAATTTACATCCATATTAATTCTCTTGAAGAGGAATGGTTTCTCAATATTACCTGATCTTCTAGGAACAGGCGTGGAGGCGTACACCATGCACCCCTATGAAAATTAGAAAAGGAACTAGCACTACTTAATCCAGTAATTGAGCTGGCAGGGGACATTTGTGGACTGTGCTGTCCGCCGACACATTGTTGCTCTTGCTCCTGCTCCCGTAAAGCTATTATGTAATCATATGTGCTGATTCCCTGAGGCACATTCAGGAATCACCTAATTAGCTTTTTCTTCTTCTTTTTTTCCCTCGCTTTCTAATACTCATTCAGGTTTGAGTTATGTAATATAAGAGCCTTCTCCACTAGAATATAAAACAAAAATATTTTTGACCTGGTAGAAAAAGAAGTTGGAAGGCTTGCCTTTTTCACAAGTAGAACGTGAAAGAAGAAAAGCTGTGCAAGCGGTAACGTAGCAATCATAGCCAAAACAGTGCATAAAACCTGGAAAAGTAAGAAATTACACTACTTAATGTTTTAAATTGAAAGGTTCTAATAATTAATAGATTTTTTTTTATGATCTCCTAAATGCCAAAGTAGGCTAATAAGAATTCATTATTGGTAATTTATAGCATTGAACAGTAACAGTGTAAATTAATTAAACAGAAAAGATGGTGGAAATAAGGATTAACACAAGTATAGATAGAACACTTACAACCACAATAACAAATGGAACCAAAGAGAAACTGCTTCCTAACTTTGATGAAATGTCAGCAGAAAACTCCTTCCGCTGAATGAAACAGCAGATAAGTACAAGGATTCCAGTCGACCATTGTAGAATAAGCTGCAATCTCAAGCCCAAGGTAGACAAATCATATATATACCTGTCAATATTCAATTAAAATGAAAATGACTAGGAAATAAGAGGCTTACTCTGGGTTTTCTTCGGTTTTGGCAACTGTGGAATCATGTCAGCTCATGATGTTATATGGCATAGGAATTATTCATGAATTTGGCTTTTCATTCGAAGATATAAGGACAAGATAATAGAGGCTAACTTTTTAGGTCCAGATTGAGCAATGTAACATTGTTTATTGATTATCGGAAGGCTTAAAACAAAATACATGCTGATATTGTTGTTACCAAATAAGAAGCTTAGAATTATTGTTCTCAAAGATCAAGTTCTGAGATGCCAGTAAGGAATGAGTTGGCTATAAAGGAATCTGGGATTTCAAAGTAATATAGAGTATTACATGATGTGATATGATGAATCCAATCTCATCTGAACTGATCAGAGAAGATGAAGAACATGCTTACCAATAAAAGAGCTGAAACCATGAGAGTGAAAAATTGTCGGTAGTTCCTTTGGCCTATGCAATTGTTGAGCCACTAAAAGAACCAAGTGAATAAAAGAAGCATTAGCAGAAATCATTGATGAAGTGGAGAGAGTATCTAACAAACGAAGATCCAGCAAGTACCCTGCAGTGATGATCAAAACGGTCAACACATTTGTCACAGACTCTGCAGTGCTTGCTATATTTGAAGACCTGCCAAGAATGATAATCTTAATAACTAGGTCAACATAAGGAAGGTAATGATTCATTGGATAAAGGAGGAAAAAAACTGATAGAACGTTAAAGATGTCAAATGCTTCTCTACCTCGACTTCACACAAACTGCAATAGAACATGCCATCTTCACTCATCTGTCGCTCCAAAGATTCTTTATTTGAGCTACAGCATTTGCAGATAAAAGCACAAGGAGAGAAAATCCATAAGAAACAAGATGATTGCTTTGATAAAGAATTGTTCCCCTCAATTTCAACATCGGTATCTTTCAAGGTTTCATTTGCGGTTCGTTCATCCTTTTCCAGAGTTTTCCCTCCAGCTGAAGTAGCATTATAATCATGCATGGATGTAGTTGAAGCCCCACCTAATTTAGAATCCTTCGGTCCGGAATACTTTCCATTTTCGGGAATTTTGAGATACTTTTTTGACTTAAAAACCCCAGGATCTGCAGGATCAGCTGCCGCACACCAAATATATAGGCCAAAGCAACATGTAATCTAAAAGGAAAATATTGTCACTATTCCAATGTGATAAGGACACATCAAATATGGTAAAAGAGAGCAGCAAAAGGGGTGCCGTATGTAAACTTGCTATTATATACAGCATTTATAGTAACACTAATTATTACTTGTGGACATGACTCGGGAAATGACTCAACGATGCATACTTAGCACAGAAATCATTAGCATATTTCATGATCTCCATGAATGCATTTTTCAAACAAGGCACTAATGCTAAACTAAAGCTATGTTAAAGCCCATGACTTGAGTCCGACGTACCAAATGTAATCATCTACAGTGCCAATGCATACTTTAAACAGCATATCATTAGAGTTCAAAGAAATGTACTTCAACAAGCAAACTTGCTTCTAACCATCTGATCTGCCTTCCTGTCCCACAAAATCACCAACCAAAGCTCTCCTGAGCTAGACTCAATTTGGCCACATGCTATTACAGTACATTAAACCGCATCGGGTAATGCAGAAGAGAAATTCGTTTTTGTTTTGGCAAAAAATAGCCAAGTTTAATCTAAATACACTCTTTACTACTAGTAATTGTTGATTTTAAGAAAGAACGCTTTCCAGTTTAGCAAAGTCCAATCAGCAGATAACTCCATTCACAATTTTCCTAAACTTATCAACTATTATTGCACAGTTTCGTCAAATTCTAGCCTCATGACCGCTTGGTCGAAAATAAGAAGTCATTCAAATTTATGTAATGAGTTAATAGTCATCTGAGTAAAGTATATCTTCAAGAGAGAGTTCGTCACACTTGCATTGTTTAGATGTGTCACTAAGTACCCCAATCCCAATACTTATTTAGTCATTTCACCAATCAGGTTTTTCCAGGAAGAGCTAATTGCTCTTAGCTTCTTACATATTAAACTGCTTCATTCAAGAAATGCATGCTCCAAAAAGGAAGAAGCATACAATCAGCTCTTAATCAGAAGAAATTTAAACGTATAGTCTTCGGCAAAATCAAGTCAGCAACTAATAATCTTTTAACTGACGATATTTGAAACTCCTGTACAGAATTGGTACCTCCTAAAAAAGGAAAATGGCTAAAAGACAAGCAACACATTTGCCCTTAACCAGCTAAAGTGAATGACAGGTTGATGATATGCTTGAGAGACTCTATAAGATAAAAATACCAAAAGAAAAACAAATTTATAAAAAAGGAAAGGACCCTTAGATTTAGCGGAAAAATACCAGAGTGATTGAAACAATCACATGAATCAGAAAGCAAAAGCAAAGAAGACATAGATCTCGGTTCTTCCACCCACCAGAAAATGCTTACTAAGATTTAAAAAAGAAAATTAGAAATAGCTTACAAGAGGAGTATAGATTCCCATCACAATATATTGAAGTATCTTCTTCCCAACAAAAGGAGCAAAGAACACATAGAAAGCAAATCCAAGTGCCAAGAAAACAGCAACAGCCACCACCTCCACAAAGAAAAGTTAAAAAAATGAGAAAACTTTGCTCAATACCCAGAATTGAAGCAACAAAAAATGCTCAGCAATTTTACATAAAAATAGGAACAGCAACAAGGAACCAAAAAAAAAAAAAAAAAACAAATACCTGGAGCGGATGATAAGGAAGCTGCCATCCATGCTTCCTCATTTCCTCTTCAAATGTTGCAGCCCCAGCAAAAATGTGAAACAAAAACGGAGAAAGTAAAAATCTTGGTGTTTTTCTTTATAGCTGGGTTTTCCCTATACTTAGTTTCTCACACTTTCCCTCATTTTCCAAGGAAAATAAAGATCCCTCATTTCACTAAACCACCAACCAAAAAAAAGAGCATCACCTTTTTTTTTAACTTTCACGAGTCTATTAAAAAATTTAAAAGATGAAAAGAGTAACAAAAATAAAATAAAAAAGAACAAGGAAGTAGAAGAAGATAGGTTTTGGACAGTAAGGAAACCTTTGTCTGGTTCAGTCAATCATAGCACTGCCTCATGCAATGAAAGAGAAAGACCGACAAAAAATCAAGAAGGTGCTAGTCTGGGGTTTGGGTTTTTCTTTGTTTCTTTTGTAAAGCTCTTGGCCAAAGATCTGTCTCACAGCTCACAACTGTGTCTGCAACACCATGAGAGAGACTGGTTATCTTCCCATGCCCTATAATTACTTACCTTCAAACCCGGGTTTTACTTTTTAACTTTTGTTTTTCCATTTTTTTTTCTTTGTTTGTTTCTAGTATTTAGCTTTTTCACTGTCAATGGGGGCAGAATCACGTTCACGTGTCACATGCCACAGACAGTTGTTTGGTTTAACCTTTCGTAATTCCCTTCACCATTTATTACCAACCATTGTCTTAAAATTTCTTTTTATCTTTTTTTAGTATTTCTAAAATATTTTAACAAATTATATATTTTACTCTTAAATCATGCACAACCATCATTCTACTCATACTTTTTTATTTGAAGTTGTATCAATAAAGAGAAAGTGAGAAAAAGTAGATGCTGGATAATATTTTTAATGCATAAACTATAAAAAATTTCATATTAGTATCACTTGACTTTATTTATTTTTTATATTTTTATTTCATTTATAATTTTTATAATATTATTAAAAAATTTTAATAAAATATTTATTTTATCTTTAATGATTATCTTTATTTTTGTTTCTCACTCATGATATGTTAAAATTCTCTCCCTATCCTCTTTCTTTCTCCTTCACAACAATGATAGCAGCTTCACTCCTAAAAAGAGGTAAATTAATTTTGTTTCAAAAACTATATGTATCACCATTGTGAATAGTCTTCCTCCGCCCACCTCAACCCTACAATGGCAGTAATAAACCGAGTAACTATTACAGTTCATTTAGCTGCAAAAATTTGATCGTTCTGATCATTTCTTTTTCTTGATTAATTTTTCAATAAAATCCCAAATGGGAAAACCCCATTTCCAAAATAAACTCAAAAATAAAGTTTAAAAAAATCAAATCAAATTCAATAGCAACACACCCTTGATTCTCAACCTTCAATCACCCTTGATTCAATAAAATTTTCATCAAATTCTCGGTTTTTCTTTTACCATTTATACATAAAAAACACTGGAAAGCTCAGATTTATTTGAAAGGAAATTTATGCAGAAAGTAGCTAATAATAGAGCTAATGAAAATTTAAGAAATTGAAAATTGAAGAGAAACCCAAAACCTTTTCGGATTCGTAAACTCTAATTTCAATACTTTTGTTCTGTTAAAAGTGGGTAAATTTGATATTTTGTCTTATTTTTTTAACGGCATTATAATAGTTTTAAAAGAAATAAAAGTTCGAAAAAAAAAGATAAGTGTTACTTTTTAAAGCACAGTTAGTTAAATATTATTAACCTCAAATTGCAAAATGTTTGTAATTTATTCTTTTTTAATTCAATAAATATATTTTTTTTCAAAATTAATAAAATACATTTTAAATTTTTTTATTAAATAATACTTAATACATTTTCATTTTATATGTTTATTAATTTTTTTACCAATTCTTTAATTGAATTAATATTATTTAATTTGTGATAATAAATTTAGTCAAAAGCATTAATATGATAAAAACTTTTGATTTAATATTTTCTAACATGTAACACTAAGAATTTTCTAGGTACAATGAAAGTCAAAATAACCTACATTTAATGTTTTCAGGATTTTCTTGTATTTTACTTGTGTTCATGTCAAACACCACTTACCCATCAATTGTAATGGAAGTGGACCCAAAATTGGACAATTGAAGTTGTCCCTTTTAAGCCCAGATTTCTATTAAAAAAAAATCATAATAATAAAAACAAGTTTTTGCTTCATTTTGTGGGCAAAGAGGAAAAAATATATATATTAATAATAAAAAAATTAACAAAGATTTATGTAAAAAATTAAATAAATAAAACAAATACTACAATAAAAATATTTGTATTTTTACTTTTTAAATTACTTATAAATAATTTTTTGGAAACATATTTTTACACAAATTTTTTTATTCTGCTCACAATGTAGATATATAAATTTTCAATACTAATAATTAATAAATAAGACTCAATTTTATTTCATTTTTCTTTCAAATTTAACCTTTTTTTAATATTTTTTTTGTTGTCATCAATCACCAGCATTTTCTCCATTTTGTTTTTATTTTTTTTCTCCTTTACTAGATTCAATTGAAACCAACAATTATTGTAAAGTCATGTTAAAGTTTCTTAATCAAAACTCAAATGGTATAAACCCAAACTCTGAATTTATTGCAGTAAATGGTCTCCACACTTTGTTTCTTTATGTATTTATGATTTTTTTATGTTAACAATATAAAAGTAAAACATAATACAAATTATTAATTATATCAAATTTTAAACATAAATATAACAATATATTAAATATATATTGTTAATTATATTTAAACGTATTATTTTCTGTATTTGCATTCAAGTTACGGAATCTACACCTAAAAACTATGGGTTTGAGCTTGGAAAAGGCCCATCGCAGGCTTTACATTGGATGCGAAATTCGGGCTCACAACAAGAGTACCAGTTTCTTCCAATAAATTGGACCGACCTCACTTCATTCATCCCATCTCCTCGTAATCCATGCTCTTTTCCTGTTGTCCTCTTTGCTTCTGTCTTCCTGTCCTTCAGCAGGTTTTGATTCTGAAGTTGTTAAAAAAAATCCTTTAATAATAAAATTCAAAACTTAATTTAATTAATTTATATAATTATATTTAAAAAAAATTATTCAATCGGGCTGAAAACTATTAACTATAAAGGCAATGATAGGAACATATGTTATTGCCAAGTTTGAAGCCATCTAAGAAAATGTGGTCCCATTTTTCTAACATTATCTAATAATATCAAGGAGGGCCCTGAAAGGTCACCCTCTGAAAAAAAGAGAGTCAGGGTTTTTATTACATCTATTAGTAAAATCACTGTCTCTCATTATTATTTGTTTTTCTGCATTTTTTGTGCAGGACAGTGGGGTCATTGTGCATTGAAGGAGTTAGGAAACACAAAAAACTGCTTTCATGAGGGGGGGACTTAAAACAAGGGCTTGGGTGGGTGTCTTTCATTATTGAACTTTAGAAAAACATATGAGGTGCATTTAATTATATAATTTATATCGGAGTTTATCATTTTAATTGTATAGCTCGTATATAAATTTACACAACTTAATATATCGGAGTTTATCATTTTAAGTTTAAATGATATATTTTTAAATTTTGAAGTTAAAATAAAATATGATTTCAAGAGTAGTTTGATTTTTTTTTATAATTATTGACAATAAAAATTTAATATTTTATTACTAAATCACTATGGTAAAAGGCTGGTTTAATGTGTAAGCAAATGTAATTAAAAAAATTATCTCTATAATAACAACAGAAACGTTTGGATCCAAATGCAAGACTGCATGGCTTATAGGCCCAATAAAAGGACGAGCGTAAACCATCTACCGAGCATGTGCCCCAAAGGCCTGTCTACTTGCCTACAAATTTGTCTTAAGCATTTGCCCAAGAAAGAAAAAAATATTGTTTGGTAATGAATTTACAAGTATTAAATTTGTACTGTGAAAGTGTTTCATATATTATTAAAAATTAAGTATTAATTATAATTATATTGTTTGATAATTATAAGTTTTGAATTTTAAAAAGTTATTTATTTTACAATTTTAACATAATGAACATAAATTTCATATTACTTTTGATAATTCTGAATAAAAATTTAAGAGTAATTTAATATCTTATCTTATATAAAAAAATTTAATTCAAATTTAATTTTAAAAAAATAAATTTGACTTAATAATTTTTGAATTAAGTGATTAGTAAGTGTCTAATCTCATTCAACACTTTTTTCTATAACATATAATATAAGATATCAAACACATTGAAAAAATAAATAAATTATTAAAAGTTTTATTTTTCAATGTATTAAAAACTTTTAATGCTTTATAAAATAACTTACCACCAAATAAGGAGGGATGGTGTAACGTATCTTGTGATTGTTGTGAAGATGGGAGATGGCGTGATAAGATAACAGAGACGTAAATAGCATATCCTCTCCCTTCTCAAAGAGGGGCCCACAAATAGGTCAATTCCCGCAAGCAGGGCAGCAAACTGATATGGAGTTTGAAATACAATCATCATAATGGAAAAAAAAAATGTTATCTATTTCCAACTTAAGTAGAGCCCTACTTAGGTGCACGAGAAAGATTGAACATCACATGTGTTATGATACCACTACTAACCATTGATAAACATAAGAGCCCAAAATTTTTAAGAGGATATGAACATGAAAACAAACTAAATTGGAAGTTTTGGGGTTTCATTTAATTAAATTTGAGGTCAAAATCTATCATAATTGTTTTAATTTCAATTAAAAAATTTATAAAGTAATGTCAAAGTTTATTTTTTGAGATACTTTTAAACAGTCGTGTCAATATCACCTATCTCCTTAATGAATAGAGAATACGATTATGGTATAATTAGCGTGATTAACAAGGCTAAGCTTGTTAGCTGTTTTGTTCTTTGTATAACAAGTTATTCTCTCAACTATTAATTATGTTATTTAAATTTAGACAAATATCGAAAATGAACATGTTTTTATTATGAATACATTAATTTGTAAAAAAAAAAAATTTATATATTTAAATAATCATACTGTACAGATATACATAAAGTCGAATAATTTTATTGGATGAATTTAACTCAGCATGAAGGAGAAAATCTTGTAATCGTATAAATGAAATGAATTGGACCTAAGGCAGGAAGTATTCAGATTTGTACTACATATCTCAATAAAATTGAAAAGAAATTTCACCATGTGCAGCCCACACTTGGGAATTCAGTACCATAGGGAATTTAATACTTTGCCATCATTTTGGTCAAAAGATTTTCCCACGAAAGAAATTAAAAAAAAAAAAACTGTTTTTCCAATCTTGGATCTTGAAACTATTGCCAGGTTAGCATATTAAATTTAAATGTACAATTTCTAAGTTTTAAAAAATTGCAGACATCTGTCCAAGCTTACAGCAGGGGCTGAAAATAGACCAGTCAAAACCCTTGAAGTTGAAATTTGCAATAATTGGGAGTAAAATGCATTCCTCAGGAGCTTTTTGATTTGGCATATTTAGCAAAGTTGGACAAAGGCAGAAACAGGTTGAAAAAGAGTTTCAGTGCTGTTTGTGGTAGCTAAAGTTTCAGGACAAAGATAATTGAGTTGGTGAGTGAACTTTATTAAATTAGCAACAATTTTTATCGAATAGGATATCAAATGCAATTATATAGGGGGGAAAAAAAAACAAATTATTTATAGAAAAGTCCAACAATTACTGGGTCTCCTAAATTATACTGGCAGACTAATTAATTCATTATTAATAATGGGGTTTGAGATGACCCTGCACTAACATTTTTGGCCCAACCTTAAAGTATACTTTGTTGATCAGGTCATTGGATTTGGTCTGCTTCCTGCGGAACAAAATATATTTAAATAAACTAAAACCATTTAGGATTCATTCCACTTATGTTTTCTTTATGTTGTTCTATGGTGTTCAATTCTTTCCTTGCTGTACATCTTTGGAATTTACATTAGAAATTCAATTTAACTATAATTTCATATAAAAATGAGTATAGTTTTCATATATTTTTACTTGATTTTAAATTTTTTTATCAGACGATATCTTTAAAATTTACTTGAATCTAATCATTGAATCAAATATTGGGTATCACATACATGTATGTTTGAACAAAATAGAGAGAGTTCCAATATCTAATCTTGTTTATTTGAGAAAAAAATGAGTTCAATTTGGTGAGATGGAGACAAACTTCGAAATTAAACTAAAACCCCCTTTGGCCTTTATGGCTCAACCACTTCCTCACAATGGTTTCAACTTTCAACCAAGCCTCCATGAACTCTTAATAATAGTTCTAATTTTTTTTTTCATTATTTTGGTGGTTCTCAATGATTACGGCACTAAATCAAAGACAAAATCAGACACAAAATAAACTAATTATTTTACTTAAATATGGTTGCGTGGGCATCCAATCCATCTAAAGCTCCCTACTTTAAAAACCCTTTGCTTTTGTATTGATAAAGAGCTTTTAGTTTAATAATAATAATAATAATAATTATTATTATTATTATTTATGTAATTCACATTTTTTGTGAAAAAGAGAAGAGCAATCATCCAATTGTCTATAAATAATTGATCATGCTTTTCATATGCTTCTAAATTAAGTTTTAAACTTTTGAAACCTTTTGAAGCTCTTACTTTGCATAAATGGCAAAAAGCATATCATTTTCACAATGGGGAAAATATTGTCTTTTAGTTTTTCCTATAACATAGGGTGTCTCAGAGTCAAATTTATGATAACTTTATGATGTAATTAGTAAGTCTTCATCGGCATACCTCGTTGTGTTAAGAGTTTAAAATATCATTTTGATAATTTTAAATTAAAACTTGAAAATAAGTGAGACGTGTTTATAAGATACGAAAAAATTATGTCTCACTATATAATTTAAATCAAATATATCACACGTAAAAAAATCATTTGTAAAAATTAAAAACGCAAACTTAGTTTTGCCCATAAAGCATATACTTCTTATAATATATTTAAAAATAAATAAGAAATATAACAAAATTTTAATCTGTTTATGAAATTAAAAGAAATTACTTTAGTGTCGTATAAGAAGGAAATCAAACTTATAAATGTATGTTGATATATAACAGTTTGTTATAAAAGTTACATCATTATAAGAAAAGGAAGCTCATAATAATTAATAAACAACCGCAAATGGGGTTGGCGTTTTCAATTGTTTTCTTTTGATTTTGAGGGCTTTGGTTTCAGGTTGGAAGGGGTCGTTTTCATGGAGTAGCTAAGCTACCTGCGCACGAACGCGCACAAAGAAATTAAAGGCCTAATAATCTTCCGGCATTTTGCCACTCTGCCATGATGGCGACATATTGTGCTTTTATTTTCTTCAACTTTTAATCGTATAAAATAAACGAACAATTTTGATCGGAATGTGTGGTTTGGACGCTCTTAGTCCCAAAATATAACGTACCATAAACATAATAAAGCAATTTAAGCCTTCATTATTGCTTTTGGATACTTTAAAATCCCATATAAATTGTATTAATAAAGTGATTTTCACAAAAAATCACGTGAAGTCTAATTAATT
>JAQSVH010000005.1:5017275-5034447 GCA_029448705.1 Adansonia digitata
ATAAAAAAATCAATATCAGTTAAGTAGTAAAGTTAAAATTTTTTAATAATCATTAAATTTATGAGTAATTATATATATTATTCATCAGATATAAGATCAATATTGGTTTCACTTTTTTTTATAAGCTTATATTATGTACCAGCTGATACAGCTATTTTCAGTCGGTACTGTCGAAACAGGCTGGTATCTATTGGTACGGTCAGTACAGACTGAAATCGAGATCAAAATAAAATCAACTATTATCAGTACCGTTATATGTCGAAACCAATACATATCGATCGATACGATATCGACTACACTAGTCACTCTCTCCAAATTATAAATATGACTTTCATCAAATATGATTATACGTAATTTTATATATATTTACTAATTGAATGCCAGTGATTTAGAGCTCTTAATAAGGGAAAGGTTTTGGTTGAATTCTTTGCATTTAAAAGAAAAAAAGGAGATTATACCATGGTAAGTGTATCATTTCCTATTGCTTTGATTAAGTTACTAAGGCCCTAATTGAGAGAATCATATTTATGATTACTTAGGCCACTAGGAAATGCCATAGTGGCATATTGTGCTTCAAAAATAAAGAGCATATTAAGGCATTGTATAGCCATTGTTTAATTTAAAATAGTATCTTCCCAATTATATATAGCTAATATGTAATGTCATTTTGCTGTTTGCTGATAAAAACCTTTGGTTTATAATTAATGTTAGCGACATTACCTTTAGAACTATTATTCTTTCTTAATAAAAATTTTCCAATTAAATGAATGGAAGTCTTTAATTCAATAGTTGATAGATATATATTTTTTAATTTAAAAATTTGAATTCCAAATTATGCATTTTATTTAACTTTATATTATATTTTAATTATTATTAGATAATGATTGTAAATATTAATTTTTAATGTAAGTTTTAATTAACTAATACTTATAAGTATTGGTTAAGATTAATTAAATTAATATTTTAAAATTTTAATTTAATATACTATTCTCTTCAAATTAAAAAAATATAAATTAATTAACATAATTCATTCTATAAATATAAAATTTTAAAGTTTTATTTTATTCAATTTAATCCTTGAAATTACTAATAATTCGTTTTCTTTACCATAAATCATAAATCTGCCATTATCCAAATAAAAAAAACGTAAGTCTGCCACGTGGGATTAAGACAAAAGCGGTAAGTGCCCGCGAAATCCCGGGCGACAAAACAAAAGATAAAAATAGTAAAAACAGACAGTAATTGAATGAAGAAACAGAAACAAAAATAGAACCGGGAGAGAGAGAGAGAGAGAGAGAGAGAGAGAAACAGAGGGAGATTTAAAAGGAGACTTTTGCAAAAGTAAGGATCCGCCTGTAACGGAGACTCTTGTCTCTAATTCTTCATCTTCTCCATTGTTTTGCTTTTCTCTCTGTTTCTCTTTCCTTCTTTTTGTTTTTCCAGCTTCGTTTCGATCTTTTAAAAGCAGAGACAGAGAAACAGAGAAACAGAGAGAGAGAGAGAGAGAGAGGAATTCAAAGTTCCGAGGTGAAGAGGTAACAGCTGTTCCTCGTTCCATGCCGGGATTTTTAACCTTTCTCTCTCCTCAGGTTCTTCTCTTCAAAAACTTCGTTGACGAGTTAATACATGATTTCTCCATTTTTTGATCATTACTTAAGGCAAGCTGCAATGGAGCTTATCGTTTTCACTTCTTGTTTTTCTTCTAAAAGTTTTCCACTTTTTATATTTTTTTAAAAAATAGCTATAATTATTTCAGCTTTGAATGTATTCCTGTTTCATGATGACCTTTCTCATTTTTCTTCATCAAAATCAAATCTCTTCCTAGTAATGTTGTAAACAGCTTATATTCTACATTTCTACAGTTTGATGAAGCTTGAGATGATGATTTTATTATTATTTTTTCTCAATTGTTTTAAATATATTTTATTAAGGATCACAGTAGGTATCGTTGTGGCCATCTCTTTATATTCTTATTAATATTAGGTAATGTGGCGAGGGCAGACTCTTTAACATTTTTTATTCTTTTAAAAGATATTTATTTTTCAAGGTAGTTTGAATTCAGTTTTAATCTTTTCTTTTTCAGACAAAATCATTTGTTCTTAGGCAGCAGTTTTTGTTGTAGGTTTTTAATAAGGATGTTGTGTAAGAGTATTTTCAAATTTCCTAAGTATTTGTGATACAAACCAATGTTGTTTTTTTAGTAATATTTTAAATTTTTTATGCTTATTATTTGATTTTCAGGTCCGACAGTGTTCATTTTGTCAAGCTTCTTAAGCACTTTTAATGTCATATCTTTCCCCTCATAAGGTTTTGCTGCGATAACGAAGTTACATCATTTGGAATAAGTTGAAGGTATGTACTTCACTCGAGAAGGAGCAAATTTTAGAAACATATTCTAGTGAAATAGAGAATTATACTATAGCCTTTGCTCGGTAGGAAATCATATTATTCGATCTCTTTATTTTATTTTTTAAAGTATTCGTGTTCAAAGTTTGATTAACTGGTAAGGGATTTCTTATGACGAACTGCTGCCTCCTTCGCTAATCATTTCTGAACTTATCAACTTTTTGATTGCTAAAATTATATAAAAACGGTAACTTCTGATGAGCATTTTTGAGACTCGACTCAGAAATTGTATGCTGCATTTCATGCATGTTTGCATGATAGGTTGTTTTCTTACGGTGGCATTAAGATTAAGGTTGTCTGCCTGTTTTTGATATTTTACTGCTACTCTTGCTCTAAAAAAATTTACTTTTCTTGGATTAATTGACAGGTTATCTGCTTTTTGCCTGATCCTTCTTCAGTAGTAGAAGTCTTTATATAAAGATTGGCAACGTAATGGGTGGCTGCGCCTCAGTATACAGTGAAACGCCACGACCTAAGGCATATAGAAGACCCTTTGGAATTGGATTTGGCAAGCGCCATGGAAAGATCGCCACTTCCATTCCTGATGTATGTATGAAAAGGATGAGTGATGCTGGGGGCCGTATGGCAGATTTTGCCGTCAGTGAATATGTTCATCTTGACTTCGAGAAGGGTGCTTCAACCACCTGCAAGCGTTCTGAGATGTCTAACATGACATTTCATCTAACTCAGCTGCAATGGAACCACAGTCAAATTGATGCCAATGGTTTCTTCTATCCATCTCTCAAGTCTCTTTTACAAAATTTGTTACCATATTGACTTACAAATGCTAATATCATTCTCAAATTCGAAAACCTTTGGTAGTTTTCGGTTTTGTGCCCTTACTAGAAGAGGTTTTCAGGACATTTCCTACCATACTGAAATCTATGAGATAAAGTAACTATTTCTTCATGGTGAAGCAACTTTCTTTCTGAACAATCGGTTAACTGTATAAATGATATTATTTTGCAGGAATATGCCAAGAGGAAGTATGGTTTGATTCTGTTAGCTTTATAGAGTCCGAATCAGATGAGGATTCAAGTAGCATGTACGGAGGTAAATGCACTTGCTTTTCATTGCAACCAAGTGATCATTTCTTTCAAACTATGATTATAATTATCTTTATTATCATCTTTTTGGCTGTTTGTCTCCAGATACATTTCCTTCAGTAGGCAATGCAATCGGGACAATTTCAAATGCGCAACTGCTCCAGTATGAAAGTACATCGTGCTTTGTAGATAATGGATCTAAGTATGAAACATTTTATGAATGTTACAACTTTAAGGGCCTGAAAGATGGCACAGTTGATATGGGAGAGAAAACACAAGAGAGCCGAAAGAAATCAACAGTTATCATGCTTTCAGTAAAGAGGCAATCCTTTGAAAGGGATGAAATCACAGAATTTCGTAAGTAAACCTGGTAACTGATCTTGTCTGAACATTTTGGTAAAAAACAGTAAGACATTATTCATGACATTTATGTTAGTTATGCCATATTGCAATCTCTATTATGTCTGGACTTGAAAAGTATTTCGTGTTAAATCAAATTAAGCCGTAGGCTCCACTACCAATACAAGTAGTGAAAAACTGCATACGTTTTTATTTTTATAGAACTAACGAAGTTAGTAACAGGTGCAGCTGAGAGGTACTTATACCGTCCCCGAGCCGGATTTCTTATCCCTTGCTCAGCAGAGAAGCCAACACCGGGAAGCTGGTCAGAGGTTTCTCCTTCAGTTTTTAAGCTCCGTGGAGACAATTTCTTTAGGCGAGCGCCCTTTAGTTGTTGCTGTTATCCCTTTTTCCACAATATAAATCATATTGTTTCATATCTTAGAACTCATCAAGGTTGGACCTTATCAATGCAGAGATAAACAAAAGTCCACGGCGCCAGATTGTAGCCCATATGTACCAATCGGGGTTGATTTATTTGTCTGCCCTAGGAAAGTGAGTCACATTGCTCAGCATCTTGAACTCCCGCATGTAAAACCACATGATAAAGTACCTGCTCTTCTAATTGTTAATATACAGGTTCTTCCTTCTCTCTTTATCTCATGTTTACGCATATCTTTCACAGCTTAACAACCTTGTTTTGATTGCTTCGGGTTGGTCGCAGCAATGTAGTTTCATGGATCACTACAATGCTCCGACTCTTGTTTTTTTCTTAAAGTATCCGTGTTCGACATCAGCGTCCAATACATTTCTAGAAGTGGATATAGAGATACAACCTTCCAGGGACATGGAAAAACTTAGAACAAAATTGAACATACTTGTGTCGGACACTTACCTGTATCCAACACTGACACCCTAGTAATAGAGATGGCTTATTTAGAATCATATACCGAAAGGAAAGAAACAAAAAGTTGCATACAAATAATTTGCTCGTCGTCTTTTCATCGTTCCTGGGCTATGTTGCTTTGGAACGAAGTAGTTACATAGAGCAGTAACATCGAGCTTTTACTTTTTTTTAACACAATTGATGCTTAATGCTGGGCATTGGTGGGATCTGCTATTTTTCTTTTTATGACTTTTATAAGTTCTTTTGGTGTTGTTCTTGTTGCAGGTGCCAACTTACCCTGCCACCATGTTTCTTGGGGATGCAAATGGGGAAGGCTTAAGCCTTGTCTTATATTTTAAGGTTTCAGATACTTTCGACAGAGATATATCCCCTCATTTCCAGGACAGCTTAAAGGTATATTCCCTTACCAATTTTCTCATACAACTTTTCAGTCAATGTTGCTTGCCTTATTAAATCTGATAATGTAAACAAATCAAATCTATATTTTCCACCTCGAAAAACATTTGAGTTTGATGGTCATGGTTTTACTTTGTTACAGAAATTTATTGAAGATGAAATGGAAAAGGTTAAAGGGTTTGCCAAAGAGTGCACTGTTCCTTTCAGAGAGAGGCTAAAAATCATGGCTGGGTTAGTTAACCCTGACGACCTCCAGTTAGGTTCTACCGAAAAGAAGCTTATTCAAGCTTATAACGATAAGCCAGTGCTTTCACGCCCTCAACACAATTTTTATAAGGTAATTTAACAAAGTTTTAGCCATGTCTTGGTAGTGGTGGCAGTTTTGCTAGAGCATGATCTCAGACCAAACTTCTCATTTTTCTTTAAATACCTGCATTCTATATCTGTGTTCGACATATTTGAACATAGGTATAATAATATGATCTCTCTAATCTGTATCCGACATTCATCCCGTATCATGATAACTGAATATGCAAACAATTTTTTAACATCTCGTTGATTAAAGTTGCCTGTGTTGTTGTTTATCATCCAGGGAGCCAATTACTTTGAGATTGACCTAGATATACATCGATTTAGCTACATATCTAGGAAAGGACTTGAATCATTTCTAGACCGCATGAAGAATGGAATAGTTAATCTGGGTTTAACAATTCAGGTAAGTTCTTGCTACTTTCTATAATCTTAAACAACCTGGAATTTCAATATGAGGAAACTTTAACTAACATTCGTATCTGCTGCTAACAATCTTGCTTCCGTTGATACTGTCGGTGGCAGGCACAAAAACCAGAGGAGCTGCCAGAGCAAGCCTTGTGCTGTTTGCGCTTGAATAAGATTGATTTTGTGAATCGTGGCCAAATTCCCACCATTGTAACCTGCAAAGATGATTAATTGCTGGAACAGACACCAGGAGGAGGATGATGATGCTTATTAACATCCAACAATTCCGGTATAATTTCTTGTGAAAATGAAAAGAATTTTGTTTTTTTTTTCAGGAAAAAATATGTGAAATTTCATCTTTCTTATATCGAAAAAGTGGAAAATTGTTGGTAAATTCTAACTATCATCTAAACATCTGTATGTGTAATCATTTATTTTGTTATTGCTGCCTTTGTAATTTCTGTATCCTCGCCAGCAATTTACCAGAATCTTTACATTAAAAACCTTGTTGTAAGGTGACTTATGTTTTTCATTCAATGGGGATAACTTTCTGTTCAAGAGAGTTACCGTCAGATTTACCCAATTTTGTCTTCAACCATATCATCTTTTTAAATTTGATTTGTCTCAATGTTCACCAGCTCCATCATACATGGTTAAAGTTTACATTCCTCCAAATGTAGACCGTATCAAACTGGTACAAAACTGAACCATAACTTAGCTTAATTGATTCATGCATTTTTTTTTTAAATGACATCCAACAAATTTCAGTATCTACAACTCTTTTTTTTTTAATCTTGGGCTCCGGCTTGGTACAAAACCTGATATTGCACCTCAAACAGGGATTTACATACTAAACAACATAAAGCAGGCAGCAACTTGGAAAAATGATTTGGCACAGAGAAGCTATAATGTAAAAATTCTTGAGATTCATAGATTATCAACCAGCAATCATGTCAAACAACATTGATTCAGTATTTCCATGTACAAAAGAATGCATGGAATAACAGAATTAAAATACAATATGCTCACTACACTAAGTTTACATACAACGACATTGCCCTAATTCAAATTCCAGCGTGAGTTAGACCTCCCTTAAACATCAGCCGTGAGTGTGATTCGAAACTTAGGCAATTACAAACAGGTTTTACCTGATGCATGGCAAATTTCCATGCTCCACTCGTGTTTCTGCCCTTTACATAGTTGCATTATGTTATCTGCTCTTCTTTTAACTGTAAACATGCTACTTGCTGTTGACTATTGTTCCTGAAATCTGCCCTGTTATTTACAGCATGCTTCTCGGTCACTACATTTTGCGTTCTTACTTGTGATGCTTTACCGTTGGCTGTGTTGTGGCTGCTAGTTCTGGCAGCCGGTACATCATGATTATGTTTTCCCTCGTATGTCGTTATAACAGCCTTGGGATCCATTGAAGCTCTCTCAACATGCTTGCGGATGTTGCATCCTGGGGTTGTACATTTATAGTAGCTTCTGTAGAACCAAAAAAATTCATCAAGAATGCTCAAAATAATCGATAGATCACAAAATATATACTCATGTTTAAGAAGGGAAAATCAGAATCAGGTAAAATGGATATGATTATAAACATTAACAGCAAAAGAACAGACTAACAACCCAAAAGTTGAAAGGTTTTCGCAAAAATATTCAACATAGATGTGTCTATGCTTTCTACAATTGAAAAAGGTTAGACACCAGAGACATTAAAGTTTCAAAAGGTTACACACAAAAACGGTTTTGGCAAAAGCATCTGTGATAGCTTAAAAAAGTCCGAATACTTTTGAAGAGCTAACATCAGGGTTACGGATAAGTTAGGTAACAACCCCATTGAAGATAACCAAGAATGAATCACTTTGCAGTAGATACTAATTTCTAGTTTGCAGAACTAGACACATTACCTTGGATAAGGATTGCCTTTGACAACTTTCTGTCCATACTTGCGCCACCTATAGCCATCATCCAAAAGGTCAACTTCACTTGTTGTCTGCACAATAATTCTAGGTTCCGTGACAGTCCTATGTGAAGAAGCTGGTTCTGAAACCCTAATTTCTGTACTTCTGCATATACAGAAAGAAATTTTGTTGCATAAAGCATTCCATCACAAATTCAAAGGAATCGAGTACATAGTACGAATATAGAAAATTTTACACACCGTCTTTTGGGTTCAGGTTCATCTTCATCTTTGTCATCTACTCCATTTTCATTCTCACCCGCTTCCTCACTGTCACTGGTCCCAGAAAGATGTTCAGCCGTAGCTTGGCTAGATTCTTGATCCTTCTTAGACATTGAATAAGCGGATGTCCCTTCTTTCAACATGTTCAAGTTGCCACTCTGAAGCTGGGAAGCTGATTTGGAATTTCCCTGATTATTTGGATTTTCATTTAAGCTTCCTATATCTTTTGCACGCCTATTTGGCTGAGGAGGTTGATGGTTGTGCTGCCCTTTGTAGATGATTTCAGTGACTTGGCCGTCTACTGATCTCTCAACCTTCTTCTTGACAGGACAACCAGGATGCGTGCACTTGTAATAACTTCTAGGAAATTCACTCCCTTTTACCTGTTTCTGTCCATACTTCCGCCAGTTGTAGCCATCATCAGCAGGCTTATCGAAAATAAACGAAGCAGGTTGGGATCTCTGATCAGATTGAGATGCATCTGAGGGTTCCTTCACAGTTATAGCAGAGTCCTGCAATAAGGCTGGCATCTGCTTGTTTGTTGTCGTACAGGCAGTAACAGATGAAACCGGTGCCAAAGATGCTGCAGGTGCTGATGAATAGTCAGCCTGCATTTGCATGTGTGAATGGGCTTGTGCAGCCTGGGCAGTGACCTGTGCTAGGGCCTGCTGGTGTGTCATTCCAAAAGGTCCCTATACATATCATAAATAGGGGAAATCAATTAATAACAGAAATACGGAGTTCTGAATTCTAAATAATTATAAGCAAAGGGCAACGTAATACATTTTCTCTTAGCTTTTGATCTTCTCTAGTCTCCACTACTAGAATCGATGAAGTCTATCAGAGGCACTCCCAGTTACACAACTAAAAGCTATCCGAAGATTTTCACAGTGTAGGTAGGACAAGTTCAATCAATTGACAGCAGCACAACTAAATCGCACACTCAAAAAAATAATCGTTCACCAACCATATTTATAAAAGATATTTTTGTGTAAATTTTTACATGCTTAAATGGATAAACATTCAGATGATGGAGATACAGAATATAAACTATGACCACTAAGCTTTTCTATTCTTGTACTCACTCTACTACATTCACAGGCACTATGTAATGTTTTATAAATGGAAATAAAGGACACACTAAAATAGCATAGATAGTATATTCCTTCAAAATAACATGTTAAATAACAATGACCGGAATATTTAAAGAAAATGAAAGTTCATCATCCATAATATTAGCATTAATAAAGGTAGAGGGCAAAAATTGCTACAATTTCATTATAACTTATAAGATTCTATTGGGTAACAAGCTTTTAATCCCCCAACTTCAAGCAGGCAACATGTGCTGATTAATGCCACTAAGAATGATTCCAACATGGCAAAATGCAATGAGCTGAAATTCAATCAAGATATATTCAACAGAATAAGCATGGAGCTCAAAGCTTTTTACTTTAAGCCTATCCTCATAACATGGCAATTAATTGAACCTTTGAACTCAAAACCCTTGCAGATTTTATAATAAGCATATTCATAGTTATAGTATTTCAGCATTCAAAATAACTATCAAGGATTAGCAAATCCCTCGGTTATTAAGGAAATTTTCGTAGTACATGATGTTCCCACATGAGGAATAAACACCTTCATAGAATAAAGCCATATCATTCCTTCTTTTCTCTTCCTTTAACCATTGCCGTAATCCTTGCTGTCTGTCTCCTCAATCCTCATATAAAGACTTACATGCTAACAGACTCTGAGTAGGAATCCTAGCCAATTTGCATATCTCTTTGCCTAGAAAATGCTTAAAAGTTTTCTTTTTTGTACAAAGGAACCCGCAAAGAGGTTGCAGACACTGAGAATTGAATCTTTAGATGCCACCTCTTAAAGATGATTGCATGACATAACTTAGCTAAGTTTCGATTCAATTCTTAAAAAGTTTTGCCTTTTACATTAACCTTCTTGATCAAACGATTTTTGGATAGCAAGAACCACGATTCAGTGCGCAAGCAAAATAGATTCGAAATCCTGATTTCACAACCTTTTTCTTTTTCTTTATAGCCAATATTGCCACAGGAAAAAGAACAACGATTCTAAAAACCTATTCCCATTTAGCTGGAATTCTAAATGTACCATTCTAGACTTAAAGCACCAATTGTTCTTTTTCTCAAACTAACAAAAAACTAGGAAGTCAAGGAAAAGGAATCAAATTCAACAATAAATTAACGAGTAAATTAAATGTTTACGTACTAAGTAAAAATTCTTCCTTTCGAACAAATTAAGCTTTAAAAATTACCTGGGCAACGGGAGAAAATACACTGAACCCAGGAGACTCCAACAAGCTCGCTGGGTTCAACCCTGTCGGCACCGTAAACATCGGTGGCGGTTGAGCTATCACCAAACCAGTCGGTTTATTCTGCCTGAACCGGAACCCCGTGTCACCTCCACCTCCAGAGCCGCTGACATCACCCTGCCCTTCGTCCTTAATAGGAGGAGGAAAGTTCGGTCTCTTGGCAGCTGCTGCAGCAGCCGGCGAGGTCATGGCACCAGCAAGCAGCTGAGAAAAGGACTTGAACTCGTCGGCGTCGGAGAAGAAGTTGGAAACAAGCGTCATGGGACCTGGGCTGAAGCCCATGATGCCTGGCCCACCGTTGAACAACGCCTCCGTAAAAGGCCGTGGTGGGGGAGTAATCGTTGGCCGTTGAGTCGACACCGCTTTCGACGGCTGACATGATGGCTTCTGCTCTTGGCTTTCAGCCATTAAAACGTCAAAACTAAATCCAAAAAGAAAAAAAAACAATCTTTTCTTTCCTTGGGTTCTGTATTCCTAAAGTTTCTCTTTTGCTTTTTGTTTTTGGCTTAAGGATCTGAAAACAAGTTAAAGTGAAAAAAGTCCACGCCGCATTTACGACAAAAAAGGCTCTTCCTTTTCAGTTCATTTGTCTTTCTTTCTTTCTTTCTGGGACTGGGAACCGTCTTTTTTTTTTTTATGTGTCCAATAACACCATCAGACATTGCCGATTTGTCCTAAGAAACTTACTTTTATGTCCCAGACGAATTTTGAAACCACGGTTGCGCCACTGAGTTGACATTAGCCGGTGATAGCTTTTACTGCGGTAGAGAAGGGTAGAGCTGGCAGTTTAGCTGGATAATCGGGAAGCTCTGAAAGAGTGGTAAATTTGTCGGTTGATGAATAAAAGTTAGTTGAGCTGATTTATTTAATTATTACGAAGATAATATCCAACAGTCTCAGTAATTTTTTTTTTTTTTTTACTCTTTTCAAGTTGCGATCTTTGCAATAAAAATAATTGGTTGGTCAATAGTTTTTGAGTTGTTACGATTGGATTAATTTGTTTCCTGGAACCCCTTGTCATAACTTGGGAATAGGATTGCAAAATGTATATAATTCATATAATTTAATTTGATTTGATTTGATTTTGTATATTGTAATTTGCTTGCTGTCAACCAAGGGAAAAAAACTAAACACCCCACAATAATATTGTCATGATCATCAGATTCAACCTTAAGAAAGAAGATGGAAATTAAGATTGATCAATGGCAGTCAGTCTAGTAATAACTTCACTTCGGGGGCCGGTTCCAATAAAAGGACTTTCAAACGTGCAGATTTTTACCCCCCGGCCCCCCAAAAAAATGTAAGGCATTAGTTAGCAGTGGTAAAGAATTTATTTGGAAGAAGAGAATCGAGAGAAGATCTGGCATGACATCACACCAGCCAGGCACCAGCAAACTCCAGGAGGCAATCACATGGCAAACAAAAAGCCAATACCATTGTAAAGGACAAGTAAAAAGGGTGGGAACTGGGAAAATTAGCTATGCCATTTTTCACTTTTGGCTAAGACTTTGGCTGTTGATTTAATGGACATATGCTGGCAAATGGGCAATGGGTAGCATTATTTTATTTATTTATTATTATTAATTGGGAATTGATTGATGCCCCAACGCCAACTGCTTCAACTTTGGTAAAGAGTTTGTGCAGTGCACGTATGGCCACGCATGCAGCACATTACATCTTCGAGAATTGAGAGATAACAAAACTTTTGTCTAAGTATAATTTGCCTTTGGCTACTACAACTTGCGTTTCTTCTCTTTTCTTTTCGTTTTTTGTTCTCATTTTCGAAAGAGACAAACCGACTAGGAGAGAGGCCAGGCATCATTTTGTCCCATATAGATTTTTAATGTCCATAGGCAAATTTTAGCACACAATTGCTAGAACAATGTAACTTTTTCAGGGAGTTTCGGATCGAGGGGGGGGGGGGAGAGGAAAGCCGTATTTTGGGACAAATGAAATGGCAAAAGGGGGCCACTTATACACTTATTCTTGTCGAACAAAGAGGAACTAAATAGATTTTTCAGATCACAATTCGAGTTTGCATGGAGGTAATATACTTGCATTATGGTTACAAAGTAAAATAAGAGGTTTGAACATATATATATATATAAAATAAAATAAAAGAAGAAAAAGTAAGAGGAGATAGAGATAATTTATCATTTTCTTTTTTATTTTTTTTGAAATACTAGAAAGAAAATGTTAAAGGTACATTTTAAAAAAGATTTGTGGCAACTTGTGGTAAAGGAAATTAAGGATATATTTGTTGCAGTCATACTCATAGAATAACATTTTTTTTTCATTTATTAATTCCTTGATTTCATGGCCCATACACATAGAATAATATTAATTGTAATCTGTAAATAAGCTTAGAATATAAATTTTTTTTTTTTGAAATATAATAGTATCCCATGGAAAACTGAACCTACTTTATGGTTCATCAGATATATTTTTTGCAATTTTAAAGGAAAATGGTACATAAGTATTGCAACACAGTTTTTTTTTTTTTTATATGTATATATGGGGCTCGGTTCAATCCGGTTCATATGTAACTTAACTCGATCTATCGGCTGGCTTGGTTCAGCGAATCAAAGTTTTAGGACAGTCTAAAGGTCCCATAACAACTCCCAAGTGTTTGATTTTACACCCTCGCAGATTCGGACATAACAGAAAGAACAACTCCTAGAACTTGAGTTCCCAAAACACGGAAATGGTTGATCAAACAATCCGTTGCATCGTCAAACTTGGTCTCTCTCACTTTTCTATTTTCCCAAAGTTTCCATCTTGAACAAGAACATAACTCCCATGTTCTTGTTTTAATTTCATACTATTGATGCCAAAGTTGCCTCTTTTTTTTTTCTCCTCCTTTTAAATTGTTTTTTTTTTTGGTTTAAAACAGGAGGAGCAGCAATTACTTGTAAGAATGAGCTAGAGAAGATCAATGAAGAGAATCTTGAAACAGTTTCTTCCCAGTTGAGGCAAGCAATGATTCTCGATTCTTGTTCAAACAAAGTTATTGGGATGGATTGGAGTAAGAGAGATGGGGTTTTGGATATTCCTTCAAGTTTAGGTGATTTTGGTGATCAGAGTCAGTTCAACGTGGATTTTAGCAGATTTATTGTTGTTCATGGTGCAGGTGAGCTTTGATTATGTTTTAATTTATGGGATTTCTTAGTTAGATTTTTGCGATAATGGGTTTTGACGAATAGAGAATTATTCCCTTTTGAACGTTTTAAGAGTTTCTTTTATTGGATTTATCTTTTGGGCTTTGAATTGATCTAGAACTATTTATTTACCTTCATCTTAAAGACGGGATGTTTATTGGTTGTAGGTTCTTTTGGGCATTTTCAAGCTAGCAAATCTGGGGTTCATAAAGGAGGATTGAAGCAACCTCTTGTCAAGGCTGGTTTTGTTGCAACACGCATTTCTGTAAGATATGGCCTTTTTAGTATTAAATTTTGAATATAAAGAACACCTTGAAATGAAGTTATTTTTCTTTCTCAATCACCCTTCCTGCAGTTCATTTATTTTCTTATCTACTAAATTATAGTGAATGAGAAACAAGATCATGAAAAGATTAAATACTAAGCAACCTATATACTGGTGTCCTGCAACTACAAGTTTCACTTTGGTCATTTGTAAAACTTGCTGTGATATATTGTCATTGTCCTATTGCAGATTATTCCAGAGCATAAACCCTTTTTTCTCATCCCATAATTACTTTTTGTTGCGGTTCATTTCCAGGTTACGACCCTTAATCTCGAAATTGTCAGAGCACTAGCCAGAGGTACTGATCTAGTTACCACAACACATCTCTAAAAGCTTGCCATGTTGTCTTCCTAATCCTACGCATGCTTTGCAAATGTTTATCTTTGGTTAAGTCTAACAGATGTAGCTGACAAGACTTATTCAATGTGCTAGATTTCTTTGTGTTCCATGTTGCTGCTTCAAATTGAGCTTAACCTTCTTACTTGTCTCTAATTTGCGCAACAGGTCTTGCAGCAGTGTGTCTGAGTTTACGCATATACATATATTTATATTATTTCTTGTCACTTAGATTGTCGCATTTTGTAGTAAGAATACCAAAGTTTGCAGCAAACAAAGACTTGAATTTGTGAAAGTTATCATTTGTAGTTGTAGTGATGATCATTGTAGAGATATGACAAACCAAAAGTTTTTTTAAATTTAGACTAAAGATACTAATATATCATCTCCTAAGTTGTTCAGTAATACCTATTTCATATACTGTAATTTTTTCACATTGTTGGCTTTTGTATTATGATTCTTGCTCAATCACCCTAGAGAACTATTTTTTTCACCTTAACAAACTTGGAATCTAATGTGATGAGCTGAATTTTCTGTCACTGAATACTTGCAATTATCTGCTTTCCAGCTTCTCTTTCTGCACTTGGTTTCTCTAAACGAGCAAGATGTCAGTAGACAAAGTTTTTGATTTTCTTGCAGAGGGTATTCCTTCTATCGGAATGTCTCCATATTCATGTGGATGGTCAACCTCTGGAAGAAATGTTAGAAGCATCTAATCGTTAGATTATAAATCAGCATCAATTATGGAGCGAATTTCCTTTTCCTTTGATCTTTCTTCTTGAGCAAGCCATTCTTTCTATAAGCTTTGACCCCTATGTTTCCTCAGGTAGCTTCTGCTGATTTGTCAGGGATAACCAAAGTGATTGACTCGGGCTTCATCCCTGTAAGTTTGTTCGAATTCCATAACTTGTTGAAGGTGCATGAACATCTATATTTTTCCAATAGAATGTTGTACAGACATTGCAAATCTCGATGTTTCAACTTAAAGCGTATTTTCTGGCATTATAAGATGATGTTTCTTCTAAGAAAATGAGGATGAAAAAGTATAAAAGATTTGCGCTTAACCAATTACCAAATGTTTTCTCCGCCTCCCTCAGCCCCCCGATAGTTTTTGTTCCAACTGCCGGTCCTCCTCTTTCCTTAACCGAACAGATCGGAAATGGGTTGTGTTGCAATGGTTCAAGTTCCTTGTTCTAATAATCCTTTTCTAAAAAATCTTCTGCTCTAAAATACGAGTGGCTATTCCTTGGTGCAAAGTCTATGAGATTCACTGGGATTACTTTTCAGCATAATCATATATTTAGCTGGAGTTACAACAGATTAGGTGAGATATTATTTTGTAGGTCCAATATCGGACTTCAGCTTGATAACTGAGCAGCATCTATTCGAATATAACCTCATCAGAGTTTCGTATAAATTGTCTAATAAGGTATTATTCTATAACATGCTTTCTAGGTTTTACATGGCGATGCAGTACTTGATCACCAGCTGGTATGATATCTCTAAAGCAGCTGCAAAATATCATTTTGTTATTCTCATATTCAACCAATCTAATTACTTGTTTAATCAGGGGTGCACCATTTTGAGCGGAGATGTTATCATCCGTCATCTTGCAGAGCACCTGAGGCCCGAATATGTTGTCTTTCTTGTATCCTTCAGCCTTGGAGTGAATTCTATTAATCCCGTACCAACACTGCACAATGATGTTAAACATTGTTTCATGCTTGTTTTCCAATTAAGATGACATAAAAGACTGATGTTTTGGGTGTATATGACCGTCCACCGGTGGATCCAAATGCAGTTCTCTTGAGAGAAATAGGTGAGCACTTGCTATTAACTCCAGATCCGACACATAAATTTCAACGGGTATGACAATCTTCTTGTCTATATCAGCCGTGGATGAAGAGGGGAGGTGGTCTGTCGTGAAACCAACTCTTCAAAGCATGAACAAGCGAGGTATATTTGTCCTTCATCATTTGCATAAACTTCAGTTATAACCTAGAGAGAACGATGTGAAGAAGTGACATTGGTTAATACTTGTTTGAAGAGCTTTTCTAATTATGCTTTTATCATTCAAAATCCGAACACTGATCTGAAAATTTTGATTTTGTCAAACAGTTGAAATAACTGTAGCAGCTCATGATACAACTGGCGGAATGGTGACCAAAATATCAGAAGCTGCAATGATTGCAAAACTGGGAATTGACGTCTATATAGTGAAGGTAAAGGGTTAAAAGACCCCATACCGATGCTTTTTCTATATTTCAAGCGTAGACTTCATTTTGGCTCGTTGGCCTCTCCATGTTTTTACAAACTTTCAGGCCGCCACAAGTCACTCATTGAGAGCCTTGAGTGGGGAGCTGAGACATAACTTACCAGACGACTGGCTTGGGACAGTTATACGGTTCTCAAGATAGGTCGGGCAAAGCTTATAGGAATTGACGAGGACATTGAGCATATGATATGTGATTAACTTCGACAAGTTCGCGGACTGAGCTGAATCATGCATCCAATGTTTGCAACTCTCGTCGTGATTAGTACGTAAACTAAACACTTGTACTCGTGTGCTATTAAAGTTTAACTTGATAAAATTTGAATTTAACTTGATCATTATTGCAAGTTAAGCAATTTAAAAATCAATGTTAAATTCAAATATTTTAACATTTAACTCTAGCACTTTAAAAAGCTAATTCAATTTTTTAATTTTAATTTGTTTTCAATTCAAGCAGAAATGATTAAATTTAAAATTGAATATGAAAACAAACTCGATCGAGTACAACCAAGCAAATTGATTTTTATTTTAAGTTAAACTCAACTTTTAAAAATAAAATTCGATCAAACATAAACTAATAATCAAACTTCGAATTTTAATTTGAGGTTGAGCTTCTTATCTGCATTTGTTTTTTATTGGTTAGGAAAACGACAAGGGATCTATCTCCATCATTAAATTGCAATTCAATGAAAACAGGAAACAAGGGGAAGAAAAATCAATTTGGGTATATCAGAC
>JAQSVH010000005.1:5034547-5062932 GCA_029448705.1 Adansonia digitata
TTGCCCTTTCCCTCTCACTGAAAAATGCAGTTATTTTGCTCACTGGAGGTTCAGACTTTCCTTGTTTCTGGCGACTCTAGTTAACAAAATAGAACGGAGTCAACGTTGCTTTTGAACGACGCGTTTTTTTACTGTGCGATCTGTTCGCTAGTCGCAACGCTTTTACGTCCACCCTATTTTTTTCCCTAACGGATTTTGGGCCAAATTGGCTTTCTAGTTTATGGGCCTTTTAAAAAAGTGTGACTTAAGGTGGGCTTTTGGGTGTCAGCCCTAATTAGACAAAATTTCTTTTTTAACTGTTTTTTTTCTGGAAATGGAAGTAATTTTCCCTGTGGGTTCCCAAAATTCGACAGAAACGAATTAGAGACCAACATATATATAACAATATAATTACACACTTAGTAATTTTGAATATAAAACAAAATTTACTATAAAAAAAAATATAATATAATATATAAATATATTAAAATATATAAAAATTAAAATAAATACATTAACGCTTGAAATATATAATAACTTAAAACAAATACAGATACAAAGATTGCCAAGCTGGAACATGGGAGCAGGCCAAACCTGGAACATTAAAAAAAAAAAAAAGAGCGAAGCTTTCGCCCCAGAAATCAAACTCGTTAATCATGTGTTTTTACTTTTTAGCCACCGCAATGCCGTAAACACCGAGTGGGTAACTATAGAACCCCTTTCTCTAATCCTATTAGCATTCGATCGGTTCGGTCAGCTCAGTTAAAAAAAATTTTAAACTGAATTAATCGATTTAGTTAGAGAAATTGACTTGACATTTTTAACCATAATTGAATTAATCGAATCGATTAAATTTCAATCGGTTTGAATGGTTAATTCAGTCAAATCGATTTATTAGGTCTTAGGCTAATGGTTATATATTTAGGTTGAGAATAGGTTTAATTGAGCTATTAATAAATATAAATATATAAATATTAAATATTAAAATTTTGATTAATTCGGTTAATAATTTTACTAATCGATAACTAACAGAATTAACCAAATAAATCAACATAAAAAATCAACATAATCATTGAACCGACTTAATCGAACCAAATTAATCAAATTTCATCGATTAAGTCGATTTGAACCGACTTATGCTCATCCCTATTAACCCCTCTGTCTATTATACGAGCGAATAACAAAAGAGCCCCTCTCTTATTTTATTACACGAGCGGGTAACTATTACACGCCGATGCCGCCATCAAGGTTACGAGTTCTGCTGGTGTCTGGTTGTGTGTATCAATCCAAGTTCAATGTCGTCTTGAAGAGTAGCTGCTGAGGTTGTAATTTCTTCATTTTGGGTGACTATCGTGATGGAATAAGTGGGAAGTAATTGAAGGGCACCAGAAAACCACCGGAAAAAGTGTTTAAGTGTATCAAAGAGCACGCCATGCAAGTTATACTGTATCGTATATCTAGTTATAATGAGTCATACATTTAATTATAAGAAGTCATATATTTAATAATTATATTTTAATATAAAATATTTTATTATATATTATATAATATATTATTATGTTGTTTTTATAATATTATATATTATTTGTTACATGTATTATATAATATATATTATTTTAAAAATTAAAAAAATAATTTGGAATTAATATTACATATTTTTTAATTTTTATTGTATATATACTGTTATATTATATAATATATTATTATATTATATTTATAATATAATATTATATTATATTATATATGTATATTATTTTTAATTATTTAAAAATAATTTAATTTAATACTATTTTTTTAAATTTTTATTATTTTTTATGTTAATTCAGTATTTAATATAATTAGAGATTATTTTATAATTCGAGATTTAATATAATATTTTTAATATATTTAATTACATATATTATATATAATTTGTTGAGGTTGATTCCTAACATATATAATATTATATTATATATAGCATATATAATATATTGGTATATATATTAATTTTAGATTTAATATAAAATCTATTTTTATTTTTTATTATTTATAATAGTTATTCGAAATTTAATATAAATTTCAAGGTAAATTACAATATCTTAATTAATAATTCAAATAATTACTATTTTCTGAAATATTTTTTTACATTTTTTTTTGTAAAAATTATCATTCTATAGTATTTTTTTGAAATTCTCTCCACCAGGTTAGTTGGTCAATTATATTTTCTTTTCTATTCTCTTTTTTGTACTAAGAAAATTGATTTTTTCATGAACACAAAATCAAAAAACAAAAAAGTAAAAAAAATTATGATTAAATTGTAATTATAATTTTTTATTAATAATTTTAATAATTATTATTTCTTTTTAGAATAACTTCTTTTGTTTTTATTTTTTGTAAAACTTAACACTTCATGTTACTTTTAAAAAATTTTCCATGTTATTTATTTAAGTATATTAATAATTATTATATTTTAATAATAAAAAATTAAATTTATAATAAAATATATATTTTTATGAATAAAAAATTAAATTTTATAATTTATGAAATAATAAAAAATTATATTATAATAATTAATAATATTAATTTTTAAAATATTTTAATAAAAATAATTTAAAAAGTAAAAAATAAAATAAAATAATAAAAAATTAAATTTATAATAAAATACATATTTTTATTAATAAAAAATAAAAAATTTATATTGTAATAATTAATAATATTAATTTGTAAAATATTTTAATAAAAAATAATTAAAAAATTAAAAAATAAAATAAAACCCTTCCAAACGATTAACCGATTGAAAGGGTTGAATTTTAATTGACGTAGTGAGCAGGAAGCACACCATGTCAGCACCTTATGGAAAGCTCACTGTAGTGAGCTTTCCCTACAATTTTCCGTAGGACCCATAATTTTGTGAACGGGCGCATGAGTAATACATTAATGCTTCAGGAAAGGAGTAGGACCCACAATTTTGTAAATGGGCGCATGAGTAATACATCAATGCTTTAGGACAGGAGTAGGACCCACACTTTCGTAAATGGACGTATGAGTAATGCATCAATGCGAAAGGCCAACATGCCTAATCCTTGTTGCAAAATTTTCCGTGTTAAATCTTTGACGGTCCACCCATGTCACATCACACGCAAAGGACTTTGCGAATGAATCCCCTTTTGTCGATCCAGGCAATCCACTCTTCTGATTTCTCATTATTTAAAAAAAAAATCTGGACGTTTTCTCTTTTTTTTTTTTTTTACTTTTAATTTTTTATTTCTAATCTCAATTTTTTAAAATTTATCTTTTTATCTCTTAAAATCCAATAAAAATATGTTAATTATCCTGAGACGTTAATTATTAAAATAACTTTAAATAAAAAAACATATATCTTGAAGTGTGATGATGGTTTTTAAATTTACTTATAACTAAATATTATTAAGGTTTAGAATATAATTGAATTACAAATTTATTTAAATTAATTTTGATAATAATTAAAGATAATTTTAAAATTAATTAAAAATTCTAGTTACAAATAAAAAAGTAAATAAATTAATCATTAACAAAAAAATATATATTAATGTTGACATTAATTTCAAATTAAAGTTATTAAAATTTTCATTTACATTTAGCTTAGTAGTTAACAACAGATCAAGACGTTCGGCATATTTTTTACTAAACCTTAAAAAATAAGAAAATTATTTTTAGATAAGTGCAGTTTTTATTTTAAAAGTATTTTACTTTTAAAAATTAAAAAATAAAAAATAAAAACTGAACGAATGATAAAGCTTTTATTTTATTTTATTGTTAAAAGGCTTTTATATTTAGTCACTGGCATGTTCAATTAAATCTTAAAATCAAATAAGATAATTATTTTATACAATAATAATATAATATAAAAAACTTTACAAGAAAAATTAATAAAATGTCACTATCTCATTTATTTATTTTTAATTAAATTATCTGTAACATGTACTACTTAATTAATTTTTTTATAAAATTTTTACATTTCAACATTAGCATGTAATGTATTATATATAAAATATAATTATACAAACCAAATGAGGTCTCTTGCAGATGCTAAACCAATGAGACGCGTAATTATCTATGAAACTTTACAAGTAATTTATTATCTATAAAACTTTACAAGTAAACTTAATATAATTATGCCAACCAAATGAGGTCTCTTAGAGATGCTAAACCAAAGGGGCGTAAATTAGTTGCACGGTGGAACGTAGCGGTGGAAGGAGGAGACGGTATGTGTCCTTGACTGATAACCATCCGGCAATCTCACATCCCCACAATGTCCTTCGTAGAGCTTTCCCATTGTGGTTGATTATCTTATCTATTATCTGTAAAATATATAAAAAAGATAAATTTGTGTTTTTTTTTAGTTAATTATTATAAAAATTTATCGTGGTAAATTTATTTAAAAATTTCACATTAATAATTTATTTAATATATATTTTTATGTTTTTGTATTAGTTTCATATATTTTTAATAAATTATTTAATGTTGTGTTCGTGAATTTAATTTAGAATAAAAATTATATTTTTATATTATGTTATTATCGTGTCATAATTCATAACATATTTTATATACTTTTTCATTAAAAATATTATGTTACTAACTTATTCATATTCATTGGTTTTTTTTATATACTTGTATTCGTGGTTTTCTTATATTCAAAGTATCATAATTTTTTATATACATTTTTTTTATGCATTAATCATTAATTTATATAAATTTTGATATGTTCGTATCTTCGTATCATATTAATGTCATTATATTTTAATTATTTTGTTTTTATTTCATATCTCAACGCATATGATACTTTTCATAATTTGTCAAAATGATAAGATCTTAACTCTAAACTTAATTATTTATATTAAAATAAAAAATATTTAAACAATTTTACATAATGATATTCGATTTTTATTTTATTTTTTAAATAATGTATTTAAATTTATTAGATCCCATGTTGACTCATGTGTCAATCTAAATTTCGTATTTGATTAGTTGAAGAAAAAAGTTAAAAAATTTATTTTTTAATAATTTTTACTTTTAAATTTAAATAATATATTTAAAAAAATTAATATACACATTAAATTAAATTTAAAATTAATTTAAAATTCATATTCTATTCTTTCAAAAAAAAATATTTTTATTTTATTTTTAAATCATACATTTAAGAAAAATTCATTCCTATATCTAATTATTGATCCATTTAATCTTGTCTTTTGACGCCATTTCCACAAGATCTGACAAACCACGTGCACGATGTTTTTGACGATTTTCGGTTTTGCCTGCTCTCCAACCGCACAGTGGTCGGAGAACAGAATCATCTTCGAGTGCTGCTTCGCTATTTTTGCATTGGATGAAATACGTTAACCTTGCGAAGCAAAATACCTTAAAATTGAAGCTTACAAACCCAAGAGGGCCAGTAGACTAAAATACTTGGATGAAATAACAGGTAGCAAAACCCAAAAAAACAACATTTTGCCGAAATTGAAAACATTGAACTCAGATAAGGATTTGCAAAGCCACTGTTGCTGCAAACTAGGAAAACCTAATTACCTCTGGCTCTTTTGGGTTGCAAAAGAACGGCTAAAAACTTGGAATTCAAACGAATCAGAATATAATCTCCAACTCTAACCCTTAAATAGAAACTGAATTGCCCAAATTTTATTCGGCAACCCAAACACGGAATTGAGCAAATAGATAATAAATTAAACAAATATTTCAAATTCAATGTAGAGAAAAAGTTAACAACATAGATCTTTATGGAGGTAAGAAGAGGGGATTGAAAATAAGGACCATCGAGGAGGGAACAGAGCTTCGAAAAGGGTGTTGATGGTAAGAGGCGAGAGTAGCAGCGACTCTTAAATTCCCAGATATCGCCATTTTAAAGTCAGCTCGAGTTGTCCTTTCTCTCTCACTGAAAAGTGTAGCTCTTTCGCTCACTGGAGGTTCAGACTCTCGTGTTTCGGGCGACTCTTGTGAACGACACAATACCGAGTCCACCAGCAATTCCGATGGGAAAATGTTGCATTTGAACGACGCGTTTTTGGCTGTGCGATCCGCTCGCAAGTCGCAACGCTTTTACTTCTACTCTTTTCTTTCACAATTTTTTTGGCCAAACTTTATCAAGCATATAAAAATATTTCAAAACATATAACACAATATATTAATACTGAAAATATACTACACCTTAAACAAATACGGACTGACAGATTTCCAAGTTGGTACTTGGAACAAGGAAACAAGAGAACCTTGGACCAATATATATATATATATATATATATACACACAAACACACACACACACACACATATATCCGAAGCTTTTGCCTAGGAAATCAAAATCATTAATCATGTGTATTAGCTACTGCCATACCATAAACACTGAAAATGAACAAACTATAAAGTAATTCTAAAATCATTTGAACTATGTTGAATCGAAAGGAACCCTTCTCTTTCTTTATTACACAAGGGGGTGGCTATTACATGCCGATGCCGCGATCATATTCCGAGTTCCGCTGGTTGTGGTACTGGTCGTGTGCGAATCCAAGTTCAACGTCGCCTTGAATAGGAGCTGCTGAGCTTGAACTTTCTTCATTCCGCGTGATGATCTTGATGGAATAAGTGGGAAGTAACCGAAGGGTGTCAGAAAACCACCAGAAAAAGTGTTTAAATAAGTCGAAGATCATGCCGTGCCAGGGAGACGAGACAACGATGAAGAAATAGAAAGCCCAGAAGAGCGAAGGCGGAAAGAAGAGCGAGGCTAGAAGTGATGTAGTCACTGCAATGGAAAAATATCCAGCACGAAAATGGATGGGACCGAGGTTTACAGGCAGTTCAACTGAGGTGAAGAGGAAGAATAGCAGAAATATGGTAGCAAGAATCACGAATGACAGCTCCAACATTGAAAGTTGTAGGACAGAGATTGAGGAAACATCAAGGTTGTACTTCCAAGGGCTCAAGAACAGAAACAAGATCACATTCAATATTGGGGCGAAAGCGATCCGCAAATCCATTTTTTTGCTTGTTTTTTCTTACGCAGCTGCAAGAGCCAGAGCACAGACGAAATGGTGTGTATGTGTTTGAGTGTCTATATATATGAATAATTATTTAATATATTAATAATAATTTTTTTAATTTTATAAATAAGCTTAAAATAATACTATATATTCTGAATAAATATTTCAAAAAATAAAAATTAAATAAATAAAAATATTTTAAATTTACTTATAAAATTAAAAAAATTTTACTCTAACTATATCAAATAATAATCTTATATATATAATCTATTAAACATTTTTGATTGACCCACGCAAACTAATGTGGTCAAGAAAGAAACAAAAAACCTTTTAGGTGACGTTATCAGTATCCGGTGTAATGATGTCAGGCTTCGTCAGAATCCTGCGCAAAGGATGTCTTTCATTGGGGACCCACATGACACGAAAATTGACTTAAAGGGAATTTATGAAAAGAGCTAATTATCAAGTGGCTCCAAATTTTAAATTGTTTTTAAATTTTAAAATATATTAATTAAATTTTTAACCTTAATATTCTGTATCAATTAAATTTTTTTGTTAATAAAATAATTATAATAATTATTTAATGATACCTGATTGGATGATGATGTTATCTTTTTTTTTTAAACCTTTTGCCCTTTTCTCTTTACTTTTTTTTTTCTCATTCCCTTATTTTTTTCTCAAAATTTATATTTTCTGTAAATAATTGTGAAAATATAATTAATTTATAAATATATAAAATATTTATTTAAAATTAATTTTATAAAAACTAATTTTAATTTTTTTCTTCTTTCCTTTGTTTCCTTTTTTTTAAATAAATTAACTAAAGCATAAATAATAATTTATATTATAATTTAAATTAATCTTATAAATAACTACAAAATGTAAAAATATTCATTTACATTAATTTTCTAAATTTTTGTTTCTTATTTATTATATTTTCTTTTTTATCCCTTTCTAGTAAATACAAAATATAAAAATAATAATTATATTATAATTTAAATTATTTTTATAAAAATGAATGATTTATTAAAAATATAAATAATTAATTTTATTAATTTTATAAAAAATTAATATTTTTTATTTTTTCTCCTTTTTCCTTTTTTTATATTTCTAAATAAAAACAAATAAAACAATTTGTATTATAATTTAAAATTAAAACTTCAAAAAGTGAAATTAATGATAAAAATATAAATATTTATTTACAATTATTTAATTAAAAATCTAGTTTATTTTATGTCAGACTAAGTTGGGGAGTCAAATTTCTTTTTTCGATCATCAAGAGCCAAGCAAATCCCTCTAAATTAATTTAAAGGAACATATTTATTTTTATATTTAATTGGATTTATACAACAAATTATTATTTCTTTTTTCTTTAAATTTATTTATAAATGAAACAAAATGGAAAATAAAAAAGGGAAAAATGTAAAAAAAAAACTTTAAATATTTTTATAAAATTAATGTAAATAAATATTATTATAAATTATTTCATTTTTTTAAAATTAATAGAAATTATGATATTATAATTTTTCATTCGTTGTATTTATTTACACTAAGGAAAAAATAATACAAGACGAGAAAAATTAAAAAATTAAATTAAATAAATATTTTATACTTTTTTAAATTATTTGTGTTTATAACATTAATTTAAATTATAATATAAAATTTTAATTATGTTTTAGTTTATTTATCTAGAAGATAAAATGAGAAAAAATAAAAAGGAAAGAAACAAAAAAATTAAAAATAATATTTTATGAAATTAATTTTAAATAAATATTTTGTATGTTTATAAAGTATATATTAATTATTTTCAAAAATTAATTCAAATTATAGTAATAATTTTTTATTTTTTGTATTATTTATAAAAAATGAAAGGAAAAATTGAAAAAGAAAATAAAGGAAAAAGTATGAGAAAAACAAAAAAGGAAAAAGAGAAAGAAAGATGATGTCATCATCAATTTTTTCAACCTGCCGCATATCATTTAATAGCAACTCTAGCAGTTTTACTAAGTGAAGAAATTGATTGATACGAGATGTTAAGATTAAAAATTTAATTGATTTATTTTAAAATATAAAGATTGATTTAAAATTTTGCTTATAATTTGAGGATCAGTCGAGTAATTAATTTTTTTAAAAATTTTTCCCTTTTTCTTAGGTAGACCCTCTATTTTTTTTTTTAATTTGATCTTCCTTTGATTTCCCTTTAACTCCATTTATTATTAATTACTTTTTTTAATATTTTTTTAATAGGCACTCATTCATTATTAATTAGTCTTTTATATTTTTCTTTAATAGGTATCCATGCGTAGATTTTAATTATTGTATTAATAATTTTTCTTTTTCTTTTTTTATTTCGTTAACGAGGTATCCATAAAAATGAAAAAGGACTTCGAAGAAATCAGGAAGATAAAAGGATAAAAACAATTGTATTAATAATTTTCATTCTATGCTCCTAATAAAAAAACAATTTGAAAATTCTACATCATTATAATATCTAATATAATTTGTACATTTAACTCTTATTATTTTTTTTCCTAGAACTATGTAATCTTATACTTTTCATCAAATAATCTTATTATTATTTTGATTATTAGATTTAGACTAGATTATTATTTTTGCATTTAGACTTTAATTTTTATTAAATATGTTACATGTACAATATGAATTTTAATATTGGAAAATTGAAAAAAAAATTCATTAAAAGAAACTTATACACTGTTTGCAGATTTAATAATAATAATATTTAAAATTATTATTCCGATATACAAATTTTATTAGTATTTTGAACTTTATGTTTGTATAATAATAATAAAAATAAAGTTTTTGAATGAGTTTGTACCATTAGTTAATCGACTTAATTTATGAAATTAACAAAAAATTTAAAAATTAGAATGATTATAGAGTAAGAAATGTTAATGTCTTTTTGATGTTTTAAAACATATTATTTATTTAAAAAATTAAAAAAAATTGTTTATTTCACTTTTAAAAAAAATTCACGTTTCTCTTAAAAAAGTCATTATCCATCAGGCAAATTCTAGTAATATATTATGTCGTATCGATGGTGAGTATACATTATTGACCTCGTTCATGATAAGGAGGATACTTACAATGTGAATCATCTTGCCATGAATCCCAATGAAACAACAAACCTAACTTAATGTACTTGTAATAGTTGGCCTTTTTTTCCCTGTTGTGTGTGTTTGTCTATATATGTAATGTTAGTCATAAACCATAACTGAAGATTTCCATTTTTCTTTATGTTGGCCAAGGACTGCTATGTAGAGATGTCCATGGTCGAAACGAATCATAGTCAACAAATTGTTTATATTTTTAGTCAAACACGGATCAAGCTTAACCCAAAAACTTGAATTACTATTTATAAATTAATAACAAATAAAAAATAATTTTTATATTATATTTATATATTTTATAATTAAATTTAAATAAAATATTTTATTATTAAATTATAATTCGGATAAAGTCAGTCTACGTTAAAAAAAAATTATATCCACTCAACCTGAATAGATAATCTGACCCATAAATAAATTCAGTTTATGACCCTCTCATCATAAACTCTTCTTCTACCTTGACCTTGTAGAGATCAGAGGAAATTGGTTTTTCATTTTAAACAAAAGCAAATGGAGAATCGATTACTGGTAAAACTTCAAAAGTTCTTAAAAGTAGTAAACTTATCCAATCGATATACATATATATAAATAACTAGCAGTAGTTATGGCCTATACCCCCAACAAAAAAAGCAGTGATGAAAATTGTGTACTCAAAATTCTTCAACTCTGACAGCATCCCGAGGTGTTTCATAAGCATCCTTAGGCCTTGACTTCTTAACTCCCGCAGTGAACCAGACCTTGTCGGATTTATAGCCTTCGACTGCCACACTTGTCACTTTAACCCATACTAGGACCTTTGTCTTCATTCCCTCAATACCTGTCAGCTTTCCTCTAAGGAGAATTGCTTTAACACGGGTTGCGTACCTTATAGCAGAGGAATCCTTGAAGCTGACCTCACATGGAGATGACAAGTAAACAATCAGCTTGGACTTTGATTCGTCAAATTCGTAACAGATGATGTTCTGGGGAAAGAGGCCTGGTGGTAAATTGTATTCCCGGAGGAGATCCGGCAAGCTTTTCAAAGGCTTTCCTATTGGAGGAGCATAAACATATAGGTAAGAACTTATAGAACGCAGACTCGTAACAATTCAGTGAATGCGTCATTTGATGAAGAAATCTATGAGAAGTTACTTCATGTCATACACTTGGGAAAGCACACACAATCGAGTCATGCATAACATTATTCTCAAAAGAAAGATTCAATCAAAATACAACATCGTGCAAAAGAAAGACAATAAATAAAATTTCTTTCAAAGAACACGAAGCTGAAGCACGCCAGAGGAGCATTTTAACCACAGATTGAACATCACAGGAGGGAAGATGCATTGCTTCATTCAAACAGGATTGTTGAACATAATGCAACTATTTGACAGTTAACTATCACACCAGATTAGTAGTTCATATTCTCATCCAAATATTGATGATATTTATCATCATTGACAAGTATTAGTAGTTCATATTCTCATCCAAATATTGATGATATTTACCATCATTGACAAGTACCAGTGTTAATGAAATGGGTAGGAAATGAAATTTTGAAGATATCATAATTGTTGATAGCAAAGCTCCTTTTTTGTTTTTTTTTTTTCTTTTTAATAGTTGAAAGGGAGGGAAGGACTTGAGCTCGGAATCTCCTTTCATGAAGAAAGGTAGACCTACCAATTAGGAAATGCGAAGCATTTCAAAGACCACAAATAAATTAGGATCTGCCACTCTTCTTAACAGAAGAATATATGAAAACTTGCTACCCTGTCTATGCTTCATCGCACTAACTAATAGTCTAACACACGCAAACACGAGTAAGCATATATAATTCTGTACCTTTCAGTTTGTTGAAAACCCATTTTGCCTTCTCTTCAACAACATTTGAGAAAGTCTGCGAAACATTCCAGAGAAACAGAAAGGGAGCATCAACTTTACATATATATCAGCGCAAGCACGCTTCAACATCGATCAGTATTAGTCTTCTTTACTCAACACATAAGGATGATAAAATAAACTGATTAAAAATATATTAAGCAAAGTTCTTTTGAACTCAAAATGTTCAAATTTCATTTATTTGACAAATATATGCTGCATTAAAACTTGAATGTATCTTCTTAAGTTCAAACCGGTGATGCTTTTCCCAACTATATACTGTTTAACATCAGATCTCAGAGGCTCATTTTAGGTACTTGATAACTATAGTAATAAATGAAAGGACAACACTTAAACAACATCCATTGTTGAGCCAAGCTTTGTCCTAAAACTCTATAGTCAGTTTGAAATATCCCAAGACTGACCCCCTCACGGCCCCAAAGTATTAGAAATTATGTAAAATCAAATCACTTCCAATACCATCTTCCAAGACAAAAATGAAATCCTTATCATCTGAAATGAAGAAATAGCCATCCCAAACTTAGCAATGACCAAACAATTTGGTCTGCAACTTCAAATTTTCATCTAAGTCAGCCATTTTTTGTTCAAATCTGTTTATATTTATTTTAAAACCCCATCTCTGAAATCACTCTTTTTTTCCTTAAAAGTAAAATAATAATAATAAAAAAAAACCACAGATCTTGCATTACAGCAGCAATTCTAAACCACCGACACAAAAACTATCAAAAGGGTATCCTTAAATCAATCCACATTACACAATCCATGAACCAAAATAGTAACGCAAAGCAAAACCCAGAAAAAAAAAATCTTTACTTACAGTTAGGTCTTCAGTAATGTTAGAGAACTCTTCCTTAGCTTTCTTTGAGATCCATAACCCACCAACTTTCAAGCTCCCAACTTTCGTTAACGCTTTCTCCATTTCCTCCTCTCTCTCTCTCTCTGTCTGTCTGTCTGTCTCTCTCTCTCTCTCTCACTAAAGAGTAAAGCTTTCCCTCTTTGTTCAGTGAGTAAAAGAGTTGAAAAAAGAAAGCCAAGGAACAAATAACTAAAGCTAGGGACAAATATTCACATGCCAGCGAAGAAGATGAACAAAAAAGCGGCTTTCTTGAAAGTTGGGAGTTGGGATTGTCGAGAATTTAACATCTTGTGAAGGGTGTTTCTGTAATTTGAAGATGAGGATGACAGCGCAAATCTGTTGTCATTTTTCCTGATTTTCTGCTATTTTAGTGTGGACTTTGCTCGTCTTATTACTCGATAGCCATAAGCTCCAATTATCCAAGTTTCAAAATTTTTCCCTTTTTATTTCTTTTTTATCCATAAAAATATTTAAAAATTTGATGATTTATAAAATTTAAAAAACCACAAAAAAAAAATTAAATAAACTTATTTAACTTGGTGGAACATACTCTTCAGTGTTAATAACCTCTGTCACTGTCGCTTTCACCAGCCAAAAAAGCTAGAAAATTGAAAGAATCAGGACCCTCCCCCCACAAGAAAAAGGTTAAAACTTGAGGCTGCTATGTCAAGAAAAGGAACAAAGATTGATAGGTTAATTTTGATAGAAGATTGTAAAAGTTTCTATTTTTAATCCTTTTGTGTTCAAGATTCTTAATAATTTATGCTCTCAATATACTATAATATGATGATGTTATGATTAAAAGATGCAAGCAGTTTCACATGGTGGGATCAAGTTTTGTTCATTTTCCAGCTCAAAAGTTGACAATGACATCCATTATTTTGGAAAGAATGCTTTAATACTGTGTAATATCTAACTAAAATGAGAATCTACCAAGGAGAAGCTGCCCTTGCTGAACTGAAATATGCATCTAACACAAGCTTGAAGCTTGCTTTGCCGCTTCAAATTCGAACCCCTTTTCCTTCTTTATGAAGAACATTACCCTACTGGATATTTTCTGGGAAAACTTTGCTATAAATTAGAAAACTGTTAACTCTCTAATTGACATGATAAAAAATGGTGATGTTCATAACCGCTGTGGTTTCTTCCTCCTTAGTCAGTGGTGAGGGGGAAGCTTTACTTCAGTCCAACCTTCGCAACAAGTATTCAACCTGAACTTCCTTCGTTAACGGCATGATCCAATTGCCGTAGAGATCAGCAACTAAACTTGGCTTGATTTTGTATACAGGATCTGGATCTGCTGCAGCAACACCAGTCTGGTGAATGTTCAGCTCTTGACCATATGTTTTCACTTTTATATCCACCCTCTTTGTCACTGCTGCTTCCACCGTTTCATATGTCAGCAACTCCATCAATCGAGACCGGTCCTGTTAGATGCACATTCCAAAGGCAAGAGGAAAGAAAGGGAAATATGTTGTTAATTGCAAATACGAAGTAACCCAAACAAAGAGGATGAAGTATGAGAAATGAGAAAGGAACTTCACTTTTGCTCTGATGGCATCCTCATAAGCTGCTGGCGATTCTCGAAATTTTGCCTCTGCTACAAATTTTCCATAGTGAATTCTTTTTGAAAGTGCCTGTAAAACAAGTGAAAATGTGGCAAAATAACCAAGACTTTCAAGAAGGAACCCTTCATGTAGAAAATAAGTCAAGCAGGGAGAAAGTTCCAAGATCATTTTTCATTGTGGGGAAAGACATTGCAATGGAGACCAATAGAAGAAGCAACGGGGGTTGCGGACTATGCCAATTGAATAAACGCAGGCTATTATGGTTATTTAAGCAACAATATCATAGAAACTAAGACATAAAATTAAATTTACAATAGGAACAAAGTAAACAAAAGAAGACCTAACATGAAAACTACAAGGAAATTCTAAATTATTGCATGCTACCCAAGAGGAAACAGATAGGAGTCGACAATAAAATATCCCATCTTCTCTACCATTAGAAAGTTATCTATGATTCCGATCTAAATTCAGGTACAAGCAGCAACGAAATGATGAAAAGACCAGTTTAAAGGCATACCTGCAAGCAAATTGTATCGCAAACAGCAGTAGATCCACAATTACCATCATCTCCAGGTTTCACCAATCTTGGTAGAAGCTCTCCAAAATACACATTCCAAACCTTATTGTTTATGTTAATTGAACCAGAACAGTGATGCAAAACCTAGTATCAATCAGAAGAAAATGCTCAATGGTTAATGAAAATGTCCTGTAACACAGCCTTAACAGTAAAGAAGGTATCAAGATATTTGAGATCCAATGACAGCTCATCATATTGAATCGATTGATAAATTTTAAGGTAAGGGCTAGTTTTGGTTAAGATAACAGTGAATTCAATCTTGGGCAAAAGTTATGAATGGAAATGTTATAACTTCCGGTCAAAGTGATAATATCAGTCAAGGATTTTAGTGAGGCACAATGTGCTGGCACTGGGCCATGAAATTACTTATCCTCAATTTCTAAACTATAATGCACAAGTAACAGCACATGCTCGGCTGAATTTCCGATAAAATTAGCATGCTCGTGGGAAACACGTTTTACAGATTTTGATAGAATTAAAGTGTTTGATGCACCACATTGTATAGGGGTCGCAGTTCACCAAAACTATTACACTAACTCATATGATGCATTTGCTTCTTAAGCACCAAAGTCTGAATTCCAGCACCCGTCATTTTAAAAATCAATTTATAGCACATTGTAAGTGCAGGGACGGTTATTCAAAACATGCTTAGGCTCAAAAGTGATAGGAAGTGCTAGGATGAAATATTAGTTTCCGCCTGAATCTATCGAACAAAGGTTTTAGGTCATGTAGTTGGCTATCATAGAATATCAAACTTTGGCATTTATTTATTGTTTTAAATATGATGAGTATGCACACAGCTTACAGCCTCACCTTATTTTGCTCCAAGGGGAGTTGTGAGCAAATAGCCAATCAAAAACTATGATAACGTCTTATGAACAAAATTATGGAGCCTAAAAATTATAAAGTAGGATCATGCTGAAGAAGAAATCATGAGTCACTTCCAATTATTCATATGTTAAAATCTAAAAACCTGACCTTTGGATATTGCAAAGGTGGAAGCATTGGTTCTGGTAGATATGCTGGGAAGAAGGCATGCTCATCTGGACTTTTATATCTGCCAACCTATTTGCATAGAAAAATTATCAGAATGTTCCTCACAAGATGTAATCTGTTTACCTAACATTTTCTCCATAGAAATAACACAACCTGAGCATGGAGCCGTTCAGTTTCTCTGACCATGAACTCAACCAAAGACCCATGAAATCCATCCATGGAGAATGCATCTTGGTTATATGTGTCTGGATTATAACAGTACTGAGCTCTCTCCAAAAGGCTAAATATTATGCTATCTTCTTGTCGAATTAAGGAGTGTCTTATACTGTTGAGAGTAAGGCTCTCACTTTCATCCACCCTTGGCTTCTTTGAAAACCTGTATGAAATGAATGCAAGCAACTGTCAGGTAAGTCCATATATTTTTTATGCATTAGAAGTAACCATAGTCTTTAGAAGAAAACTTGACTATCTTTGGCTAAATTTACCGCATTTTACCCTGATTAATGACATTTCCAACTTTTTTACAGGCATACGAATATACTAATTCTAAACTCTAAATTTTGGAATTTATTTTCAACGTAATGAAAAAGAAAATCAGTTTTCACTTAACTCAATCAAGCATTGAATGCAAAAAAAACAAGCATGAACAAGCCCAGAGTTCTCCCCTGCTTGGCATATGCTTATTAGGAATCTCATCATTTCCTACACAGCTCTTCTTTATCATAGTGTTGCCATAGAAAATTTCATTTTTGTAAGAATAATCAAACCTATATTGCTCGACACTTCATTTTTCTTGAAGTACCGGTGTCCGACGTATATTCGGCTACGAGTATGGGGATATGATCCTCCAAAGAGATGCATAGAAAAACTTATGGAAGAAGTACATACCCATGTGTTACACACACCCGAGTCTAAGCAACATAGAATTAAACACTCCAGCCAAAGTCAAATGTATTTTGAAAGGGGCACTTCCAACTCAAAATGTCATGCCACACCTAACGAGCGGAACATATGTTCATCTACTTGACTGTATTTTCCTAGTCCAAGCTTCAATACATTCAACGGGGAAAGAGCAGTCTTTCCTTGGTAGGGAGGATATAAAGGGGGAAAAGATGGAAAATCTTTTGATCTAATGATGAGTTCCAAGACCACCTTAATATCCGTTTTTCATAACATAGCATTTGGATTAAACATTTTCCCCTCCATCTTCCCTACTAATGGAAAAAGCTTAAATGGATTAACATCTTCACCATTGCCTTCAACAATATTCACCTACACTTACCACTTTTTATTAGATAAAATTATTCAACAAATTCCATAATGAATAAACAAAATCATATACCTTGACAAAAAAAAAAAAAAACCCATTTTTTTAAAAGACATTTCATAGAAGCTCTCACCTTATGTTTAATGAAGAAGAGGAAACTCCTAGAGTGCGATATACATCTGCATCGAAACTCGATCCCATAAATTTGAAAATTGTTTTTGGTGTGAAACGTGATACGGGTCTTGAAGATTTTGCAGCATTTTGGTTCAAAATGGCAGAAAATGATTGTTCAAGTAGCTTGGCCTCCATTGACTTTTTTTTTTCTTTTCAGACAAACTGACAGAGAAAAGATGCACAGGAAAGAACAGCCTGATAATCTCTTTCACAGTTTCACCTGTTTGCAACGATGGTTGTCAAATCCCAGTAAAATCTCAGGTGGACAGTTTCTTTTTTTTTTTTTTTTTTGCATTTTTTGACATATATGCAATCTCGAATTATCCTTATAGGTTTGCATAAATTATATTATTTTAATTAATTTTTTTATTATTTATGTTGAGATTTTAATAACTAAGAATATTTTAAAAATTATAAAAAAAATATTTGTTGAAATTATTTTGTAATAATCAGAGCTATTTATATTAAAGATTTAAAAAATATAAAGCAAGTTTAAATAGAAAATAATAATTTGTAATAATTTCAATAACTAATGTTAATATCAACGAAAAATCATAGCAAAATTATTTATGTAATATTTATATTCCTTTATGGGCAAAATACATTAAATATTCATATTTAAAGTATAAACTATTTTGTCATCTATTCATTATGATAAATAGATGTCTTAGCTCTCGATGGCACGAGTTTACTTCGGTTTTTCAACATTTAGTATGTTTTGTTTGAACATATGTTTTGTTACTTTTGTGAAAATTGTGATTCCCATGGAATGAAAAACTTAAATGTGTGATGCTTTGACTTCAGTGAGATTGATCTGTTGATGGTGAAATGGAAAGGAAATATTCTTCTGGTGAAGATATTCAAGTAGAATAATGGTGTAGCATATTATTTCAGTATGGCGGATTGATAAGGTTGAGGATTTTAGAGTATTGGTATAAAGAATTTCTATCCAGTTGTTTTCTATAGGAAAGTAGATTTACAAAAGAGTATTGACTGTGAATTTTAAAAACTTTTAAAAATTGAATTGAACAAATATGAACTTAACACAATTTGGGATCAAAATACAAACTTTGTATAAATACAAATGATATCAAAATTAGTATTTTTTTTTAAATTATGCTAAAAGATTTAAAATAAATGACAAAATATGTTTGAGAGCATTACAAGAAAGAAACTACCCTTCCCTTTCCATAAATTTCTTTGCCATCCTATAAGCACTCTCCAAGCTTTTCCTAAACCTTACCAAACCAAGCTTGACATTTTGTTCCTTCAAATAAATGTCCATAATCTCTGTTGGCCACCCTTCCTTTTGAAGTGCGTACGGATCTTTTAACAATGTATTGTCCTTCCCGTACTTCTCCACTAAACTACTTTCTTCAACAGCAATTTTGTAGTCTATGTACCTCAGATGCAACCCTTTGGCTATTCTCCCGTAAAATGCATCCGCTGCCCATTCGACCCCGATCGGCACCACTTGCATGAACACCGACCCTGGTCGAAGGAACAATGCATGTGTAAGTGCCGCACCATGCACCCCGACCATCACATGGCTTGAATTCATCAATGCGTATGCCTCATTAAGAGGTGTGTAACTACTTGGCTCGAATACAATAACATCGAATCCTACTTCTTTCATTACTTGAATCACTTCCTCTTGATTTATTATTCTCCGTGACACATCGTTGCCGCGACATGTTAGGACGAGTCGTGGGCTTCGATGTTCGGATTTCGGACCATGGGGAGGAGCGGGAATGGGATTCTGGCTATAGGCTTTGTCCAGGAGATCCCGGAAATGTAAGAGTGTTTTTGAGGTTGGGATTAATGTTTGGTTTACACTCATGAAACCATGTGATATGAGGCCTAAAGTAGCCGAAGGAAAACAGTGAGTGGCATTATCCTTTCCGAGGGTAACAACTGGGTATTTGCTAAAAACCTTAAGTAATTCTGCATACTTACTATGCCACCAATCACGGGCCTCCGAGACCACCATGATGAAATCATTGTCAGGGTAGAAGGAACTAGCGGTGATGAAGAGGGGGATGAAGCCATCATTGAAAGCATGGAACAAGTTTCCAGTGTAACCACCCGCACTGAATACAATTGCCGGAGCCTTGTGTCGGATTGTGCATGGTGGGCTTGGTTGGCCCGAAACGAGGTAAATTTCTTTGATTTGGGCCATGATGTAATCTTCATATTTTCTCGGGTAGGGCTTTATTTTCTCCACCTGGACGGTGCTGGTAGGGCCCACGGAAAAGAACGTGGAGGAAGTGGGGTCCAAGACAGTTGAGCCGTCGATTGAGCACAGATCATAGCGCAGATAGGTACGGTTGCAGCTGATTTGACTAGTCATTATTGGAAGTTGGCCACGTAGAAGAGGTCGGCGGCTCTGCTGAATTGCCGCAGTTGTAATTTTGACACGTGTCTCTACCGCAATTAAAAAAACAGTATTATTTATTTATCAGTACCAGAAAATATTATTAAACAAGTACTTGCAACTACATATTTTTTTTAATTTGAAATTTAGCCCAAATCAAAGGTAATATCTTAACGAAGAGTGCGAAAAAATAAATTAAAAATTCCCCCAAGAAAGCGACCAATAACCTACGATTACTTGATTTTGGGATTTCAAGTTTGAAAAGGTTCCCAACGTGGCCAAATGCATATGTGAAAGGAAAACGTTGTTTCTACTAATATATGTACATTAATATATATTTTTTTATAATACCATTTAGGAGACAATGTTAAAAATATATTCTCGCACATCAACTTATTGTGTTAAATATGTTTTTGTAAGAATCGAGCATATGATAATATGAAATATAATTGTATCAAAAGTTCAAATTACTTGATTAAAAAATACAAATATATGATTATATTCCCATATCAAAAATACTTTTGTATATGCCTGGCCTCATTTCAAGTTGGCAGTCAGCGAATATATTGTTATAATTTATATTCCTACATCAAAAATACATTTGTGTATAAATATAAAATACCCCTAACAGTAGTTTGTTAAAGATGCCAAAATTGATCATGCAACAGCATTATATTCCTTTTCTTGGTAGAAATAACAATAATAATAATAATTTTATTATAATCTAGTGAAATTCAACAAACTAAGCATCTCAACAAACAAGCATTGAAGCAATTAGAACTAACCACTCATATATCAATATCTTAATCATTTATTTTATTAAATCGTAATTGCGTTAAAATATTTTTGTTTATAATAAAATTTTAATATATTAATAATTTACATTCTACATAATTAAAAACATTTATATATTTATTTTCTATTGATAATTTTTTTATATCATATTTTTTATGTCATATTTTAATTATTTTTTTACACCGTTACTTTGTATAGTCTAGAATGCAAAGAGCTGTGGTCAAAGGATATGGAAGCTTGTTCGTTGGGTCGTATTAAAAAAAAAAAAAATCCTCCAACCGAAATAGGCTGGCCGGCGGAGGGGAATTTTGAGGGTTTCATTATATCAAGAATAATGGTACCTTGATTCTTGAATGCATACGTCGACGACGACCATGACGACGACGTAGTTACTATTATGTTGTTTATCCTTGAGATTGACGACAGGCTCATCATATGAAACCACAGCAACAACAAGCAGAAAAGGATCGTCGCAATGGCTGCTTTTGAGCCCCCACTTATCTTCTTCATCGCCCTACACATATAGAAAAGCCTGTCAGAAATTAAGAATATTGCAAGGTTTTCGAAAAATAGGCAAAAATTTAGAGATTGAAGCAAAAGGGTAGCCGGCCGTTAAATGTTAAGCTAAACTTGCTAGTTAGAGCAAACTATGCTCCACAAAAACCCCGAAGAATTCAAAGTTTAGCTCAATGATATAATACAACTACTAAGTTTGAGCTCTAATTTTAATATTTATAATTTTTTTATTTCGAAGTTACAGTCTCCTTTTTAAAGAAAAGACATGCGCTGCAGAAAACTGTACCTGATTATACTGATCTTTGAGACTGAAAATGAGGGCAAGTTGCTGGCTTCAGTTCTTCTGGAGGTTTTGCTACAGAAATGACTCAAGGATATGAAATATTTTGGTTTCCTTTTGGGGAGGGAAGAATCGATGTATTTGGGAGTAAAAAGAGAGCTTAATTTGTAACTTATTTATTGTAATGAATCTATTAATATTTAGGAATTAGTTTGACAGAAAAGGCTAGTCGTTAACCTTGAATAAGCCATTGGCTTTGGACTTACTTACCTACCTTCTTTAATTATTTATAAACTTTGAGTCTAATTATAAACAATTATATTAGTTATGACATGCAACACACTCACTGATTAATTCAATTATGAGTAGTTCTCATTTTTAATGAAATTAAAAATAAAAATGAAGGTATTTATTTTGCTTCATCTAATAGCCAAATGGTTCACTCATTTTTCTCAAAAATCGGATTTTCCTCTAGTTCTTCCAAAATTTTTCAAACATTTGTTCTTTCTTAGTAAGAATTACTTACCTTTTTTTTTTTCCAAACAAAATTCCAAGAATTAATGTGCATTTGAAGGCAACTGCATACATTCAAATATTGCTACTTACCTAAGAATAAATGGCACAAAACAGTGTATGAGCTATTGATGTTATCCCTCTTTGTGGACAGACACCTTGGCCTTCCTTTCATTCAAATGTTCCCTATACCTAACCACATCTAGTTTAGCAATGCATAAGAGCTTGGTGCAACGAAGTCCTACTCGTTGGCTAGAACAAAATGACATAGAATCCGATCTCTTCCACTGCTTGCTTTGCTCCATCTTGGTTCAAAATTTCTCGGTCCGAAGCATCTCGATCAGCTTACAAGCCCGAGATTCGGTCGAGTATTAGCTTTCGGAGGATAATTAGAGATGAAGAAGGAATGGTTTGTGGCTATGACATTAATGGCTTGTCTATGAGGCAATGGAAATGAAACAATGTTTGTGACGAGTTTGGCATTAATGCGATGAAAACCATATTGATTTAAAACCTAACGTGGCGGAAGGGAAACAATGGGTGGAAGTATCATTGTCAAGGGTTACTGTTGGGCTCTGACAACATCAAGCACTTGCTTAGCCACCCAATCACGTGCCTTTGACACTACAAAGGATAACATTTTGGCCTTGATAAATGGAATCGACGGTGATCAAAATAGGGATGGACCCGTCATTGAAATTATGGAAAACGCTTCCCTTAAACCCTTCAGCACTGAATACAAGGGCCGGAAAATTTTGCTGGACCAAACGTTTTGGGCCTAATGGGCCCGAAGTGCTTCCTTGTAAAAATGTTCCCATATTCTTGGATTGGGCTTGGTTGTTTCTGCTCGATTGGTGGGGTTCATGAGGAAGACGATGGTAGATATTGATGTGACCTCCTAAAATTAATTGTATGAATTAACGGATTGAATTTGAGTTACAAAAGAATTTGTTTTATCAATTTGCTTTAGATTTACCTGTTAATAAGAACTCAGACTTTTCTATGAGCCCAATTATTTATAAATTGGGCCATATATATATATTCAACAAGGTTGGAGTAGGGAAGTAAGAGTTTGTCAATTGACTAATCATTTGTCCATGGGTTATGGCATAAATATCTTAACTCTACGTTCTTGATTGCAGTTCGTCAAGAACCTAATAAAGAGCTTGAGGCAGGCAACTAGGGGATAGAAATAAAGCCAAAAATATCAATTCCGAATATTGGCTGATTGGCTTCAAACTTTGAAATTGAAAAGGACCAAGATACCAACTTGGACCCTCTAAAGCCGAAAACTTCGCCCTTTGTCTAACATACAACACTAGAATTCGGCCTATTCGTTGCATTTCCATTTGTGGTGAGGTCATACAAACTTTAGAAAAACCCAATCTCAAAAAATTAAATCTATAGGACTTTTAGCTATTAATTTAAGTAATTCAACTAGTTGAAGAATTTAAATATTAAATAAGTATTAAATTTATTAAATATTTAATAAAAATATATATTTGACTAAATGTTATGATCTTTAGTATAGATTCAAGTGGTTAAAGATTCTCATCCTATACAATAAATTTTATTTAAAAAATTAAATCAATTTTTATGATTTTTCATTTTTTTTATTTTGGTTTGGATAGTCTCCTATTTATAATATATATTGCACCTAACAAACCATTGATCTTTTGATTCAACCAATCCGACTGACCGACTTGATTTGATTTTTAACATTAAGGTCACATTATCTCGGATGCTTTCAACTCTCATGGCCTAAGAATATTTTCGTTGTAGTAAAAAAAAAAATGAATGAACAACTATAAGATTTATTTATACGGTATTAAAATTTTAATTCGAATGACATTATTTAAATTCAAACAATTTTATATTAAAAAATTAATTTATATCTGTCTTATATTCAAAATCAACGTTATTATATTAACTTTATAATAAATTTTATTTTTTTAAATGTTTTTTTTCTAAGTTAGGCCACATGTGTATAAGAAATTAACAAGCTGCTTTTTTGAGTGGGAATCAAATGGACAGACTTATGAGAGGCCTATAACATAGAGGGCTCTCCAACCTCAATCATATCATATATTCCATTTCCTCATGTTATGAAGTTCTGTAATCAACTAAACATGGCTACACCTTTGTCAGACATAAGGAATTTTAATTAATGATTTTGGCAATGGGGGCTTATCTTCGTGATATATATATATATATAGATAGAAATGGCTGACTAAATAATTAATTGCAATTATGATAAATGGTTCTGAGAACTTAGAGACTTTATTTTCTATTAGGTGGGTGATATCATCAATTTTTTTATATAAAAATAGGTCCAAGTTTAAAGAGATTAGATAATCAAAATTTGTAAATATTGGTGATTAAACCTTGAGATTATTGAAATTCATTTTTTTATATCGGTGAATGAATTATTTGGATTAAATCAATGTTCGTATCATGAAATATAATAAAAAAATATTTGAATATAATTCAAAAATAAAAATTTTACTAAAAAAGGCAAAATAATTGAATGACTTTTAAACATGGTAATCTAATATTTAAAAAAAAAAAAAAAGGTTAGGCCCACAAATAGAATGGAAGATATGGATTGAAGGAATCATTACATCTTTGTTAGGAAACACCGGAATTGCCTATACAAGAAATAAAAGAAAGAAAGAAAGGACAATAAAAATTTTGTGAAAACAAAAGACATATGATCAATCACCATCAATTTGTGGACCATAAGCCCATACATCAACAAAGGATTTTCCATCATAAATAAAAAATATGAAAATTTTAAAATATATATATATTTCAAAGAATATCATTTTCCTTGGTTTTGATTGATTCTGAATGAATTTTAATAGACACCGACTTGATAGCATAAAATATTTAGTGATTTTTTAATTTATTTTTTTTAATAAAATTTTAATGTTATTGGTTTCTACTTTTTAGTCGGAAAACATTTTTTTTTCAAGTAAAAAATGTAAATTATTTCAAAATGCTTTAAAAATAGTTTTCCAAATATGCATTAAAGTTTGGATTTTAAAGATATTGAACAAGAATCACATAATCTACTTTTGTTATATAGAAGTACTTCCTCTTGTCTTATAAAAAAGGGATTAAAGGTATATGCATAACAAGTTTAATTTTTTGTAAGGGTACATTTGAGAAAATTAAAGAGCAATTAACTATCCTTTTATGATAAATCTTGATTCTTATACATATCATTTATTTGTTGTCGTCATTAAATATGACTTCAATGTAGATATCAAGAAGTTATTGTAGTAATTGTTTGAAATCAAACGTGAGAACGGCATTTTCGGACAAGCAAGGCTTCGATTCTTTGGGATTTAACAGACCCTGAATTAAAATGGATAAACATTGGATTTGGCATTTATGATTAACATTAGAGAAATTATCTCATGGTAGTGAAATTTTTAGATTGTATAAACAATGATAACACAAACTACTTATGATAGTTTTAAAAAAAAAACATATATTAATTTTTGAATCTCGCTTATAAAACGAACTTTTATTATTATCTAATTACTAAGTTTTTCTTTTGCATAAGGGAGATTGTAACTTTAAGAATTAAAAAAAAAATTACAAATGCTATAATTAAAACTCTAAATTTATATATTCTATCCCGTAAAAATAACTACATAGATTAATTAGATTAAGTTTTATGTTTATCTCTAATTGTATGTTGCGTATGTAGTGTAATAGCTTAATAATTGAACCCAAAATTAATTCGATTATTTTATATAATTATATTTTAAAAATATTATTTTACGAGCTTAAAATTTAAATATCAATATTTATAATATTTTTTTATTATCAAATTATAATTTTTTGTATAAAAAATAGCTTAATAATCAATTAAAATAATATATTATATTCAGGTTTTAATATTATATCATAGTAAATAGTATTATACTAAAAGAAAATTAAGGAGGAAGCAAGGGTGTCTTTCGTGGGCGAGAACGATAAATTCTGAGGGGGAAAAAAGGGAAGTGACCATGAAAAAAGACAAATCTGGCAAATTTCTGTGGGGGAAAGACATTATTTTTTTTTCTCGTTACTTTCTCGAAAAAGCCGGGGGAAAGCCAAGATTCTCTGTTTGCCCCTCTCTCTCTCTCTCTCTCTCTCGTTTCCTTCGAATTCGCTAAATTTTCTTTTGATTTGGGTAACTCTGTGGGAACCACTGGAGGGTAATTTTGTCTTGTAGATATAGGAAAAGGGTAGTTTCGTTATTTCGAAGAAAAGCAGGGGTTTTAAAGTTTTTCCGTTTTTTTTCGGAAGCCCAAGATTCGTGGACACAGATCGGCATAGGGATTTGAGAGCTGGTGTACGGACAATCTTGGGATTTCCACGTTGCATTTGCTGGATTTGGCTTTGTTGATGTTTAAAATTACTTATATGTACCTCAATCAACACGATGAATAGAATTCATCTTTTGAATAATTTCTTCCATTTTGAAATGATTAATCAAAATATCACTCAACTCAAATACAACTTAAGCAATAATGAAGTTAATACAACTTAAGCAACATTTTTTTTATTTAGCATAAAATTATAAAATGATTCGTAATTCATATTTCATATTTGAGATATTGATAGTTTTTCTCGATATAAAAAAAGTAATAATATTAGAATAATAAATTGAGAAAAGAAGAGATGATACTTGAATTCGAACTTAAATTCAATATATCATTTTGATACACTCTAACCACAAGATCAACAAATATTAATGTATACTGATAGTTTATAAATTTGTATAATGATAACAAATTAAATAATAATATTTTATTAAAAATAAAATTATTTATATTTTTAATATTTAATAAAATAATATTATCTAATTTAATATCAATGGGTTAGGCTCTCTTTTATTGTTTTTACATCTATTACTTTTCAATACAACCTTAATCATCATTTACAAATTTAACTTTAATTTAAGTTTAATAATTAATAAATTAATCTAATAGATATGAATGATATTGATAAATATATTAAAAAATAAATAAAAATATAACGCATAGATGTCCAACTCAATATCAATATAATGACAATAAATCCATTACAAAATTAAAGAAGTAGAATTCCAAAATCTTGTTCTTTCATTGCGTTTTCTTTCTGTATGGGGACAGCTATCAAATTGCAATTATTTATTACGCCGGCTTCATTGATTTTGATTGTGTGCCAAACAAGCCCCACCTATTAGTCTTAATTTGTTGTAAATTAATATATATATTTCTTTAGGGATATTAATCGTTTCGCAAGTCCGATTGAAGGCATCGTGTCGTTTTATAATTGAAAATTTTAATAAACAATAATATACGAATTTTCATGAACTTATCAATTTAAATAAAAATATTATAAATATTAAACTTAAATTTTAAATTTATTAAACATCATTTCCTAAAAAACTTTGATTATATATATATATATATATATGTATATAAATAGTAAACCACAGTAGAAGTATCTTTGCCTAAAATTCTCTTTCGAGTCCTGTCCTTGTTTTATCCTGCAAAAACGCTTCTCACAAGTCTGGGATATCTGTTTCACATCCTTATCTGGGAAAATTCCACGTGAAACTTATGACATGCAACCAATCAAAGCACAACACGTTTAGAAAATTCCTTATATATATCTTATATCGAATGATTAAGAAAAGTTTAAGAACCTCTAAAAATATTTTTAGGCCTAATTTGGAAATCATAGTATATTGATTTTATAGTTAATAATTTTTTATATAATTAAAATAATAGACTGATTAATGGGTCGTTCGGGAATTAATTCAAATTGGTAAAAGTAATTCCTTGACAGAGTATAATATAATATAATTTTCTATCTTGCCTAGTGCTCTTATATTTGACTACTATTAGTTTTATTTATTTATTTATTTATTTACCAGGGTTTTTTTCCTTAATCATCATTAGCAGACAGAATTATTGAGTACAATTAAATGGGTTTCTACATCATTTTAAGAAGGTTAATATTCAATGTTGAAATTATTAAAAAATACTTTATTTTTAATCGGTATCATAATTAATCGAATTCTTCTTTTTTTTATTATAATCTATATTTATGAATACCCATTTATCAGATTTAAAAAAAAAAATCATGTCAAGTGATAATTCAGTTTTCCTGAAAATGGGCTAATTTTCATGTTGTGTATATTCTGAGTCACTTCCTGAGACAAACCTTTTGATGAGAGTGGAAAAAAAAATTATTTATTTTAATGTAGACATAATAATATTAAACATAATATATAAATATAATATAAAAATAATTAAAATATAATATAATATAAATATATGAATATATTAAATTTTATATAATAAAAATTATATATATATCAAATTTTATATAAATATAAAATACATAAAAATAATATGAATACATAAATTATAAAATTTATTATAATATAACTTAAAAACCTAACGATTTAAAAAAAAAAAACTTGATTTTTAGC
>JAQSVH010000005.1:5072678-5097941 GCA_029448705.1 Adansonia digitata
CTAAGCTTAGACTTAAGAAAGAATGGTGATAAAGCTTCTTACTTTCTTTCAGAACCGACTTTCTGTTTGTTTTACCAGGAAGAGTCCTTACCTTCTATGGAGATATATTTCTTACGCTGTCGACTATCCTTTGGAATACCCTTCGATGGACCATAGTTTAGCTTCAGTACACTCAATTTCTTCAAACCCATGTTTTGCTCTTCTGGGTTTTTGCAAAAGCATCGATTTTCTCAAGAAAGCTCACGCCTTGTTCTTTGTAAATGGCCTCAAAGGTGACATTTTGTGTGAGACGAAATTGGTTAGTCTGTATGGATCATTTGGGCTGGTTGGTTATGCCCGGTCAGTGTTTGATCGAATTCCTAACCCAGATTTCTATTCCTGGAAAGTGATGATCAGGTGGTACTTTTTGAATGATTTGTATATGGAGATTATTGAGTTTTATGCTAGTATGAGAATGAGTGTTGGAACGTGTGATAATGTTGTCTTTTCGGTTGTGTTAAAAGCGTGTAGCGAATTGCGGGATATTGATGAAGGGAGAAAAGTGCACTGCCAGATTTTTAAGGCAGGGAATCCTGATAGTTTTGTTCAAACTGGTCTTGTTGATATGTACGCTAAATGTGGAGAAATTGAATGTTCTCGCAAGGTTTTCAGTGAAATTTTTTATAGAAATGTGGTTTCTTGGACTTCGATGATTGCAGGATATGTACAAAATAATTGTGCTAAAGAAGCGTTGGTTTTGTTTAATAGGATGAGAGAAGCAATAGTTGAGAGTAACCAATTCACGTTAGGGAGCTTAGTGACTGCTTGTGGAAAGTTAGGAGCTTTGCACCAGGGTAAATGGGTGCATGGATATGTTATTAAGAATGGTATTCAACTTAATTCTTTCTTGGTGACTGCTATTTTGGACATGTACGTTAAGTGTGGCAGTATAAGAGATGCTCGTTCTGTATTTGATGAGCTTTCGTCTACGGATCTTGTCTCATGGACTGCAATGATTGTTGGATATTCTCAGGGTGGATATCCTATTGAGGCTCTGAAGTTGTTCATTGATAAGCAAAGGTTTGGAATATCGCCAAATGCCATTACCCTTGCAAGTTTGCTTTCATCATGTGCACAGTTGAGAAATTTGAGTTTTGGAAGGTTAGTTCATGCTTTGGGTATTCAGCTCGGACTTATGGATCCAACGGTGATAAATGCTCTGGTGGACATGTATGCAAAGTGTGGAATGATTAGAGATGCTAGGTATATATTTGAGACATTCTCAGACAAGAATTTAGTTGCCTGGAATTCAATTATTTCTGGTTACTCACAAAATGGGTCTGCATATGAAGCCCTTGAAATGTTTCATCAAATGAGGTCAAAATCTGTATCACCTGATGCAGTCACACTGGTTAGCACCATCTCAGCCTGTGCTTCACTTGGTGCTCTCCAAGTTGGTTCTTCTCTTCATGCCTACGCTATAAAAGTTGGCCTATTATCCTCTAGTGTTTATGTTGGCACTGCACTATTGAATTTCTATGCCAAATGTGGGAATTCGAAATCTGCTCGTGTCATATTTGACCAAATGGGGGAGAAAAACACTGTCACGTGGAGTGCAATGATAGGTGGTTATGGAATTCAAGGGGACAGTAGCGGGTCCATTGCACTCTTTAGAGATATGATTAGGGAAAACTTGGAGCCAAATGAAGCAATCTTCACAACCATTTTATCTGCCTGTGGCCATACAGGGAGACTGGGGGAAGGATGGGAACATTTTAAGTCAATGTGCCAGGGCTATAACTTTGTTCCTTCTATGAAGCATTATGCATGCATGATCGATATGTTGGCCCGTGCTGGAAGGCTAGAAGAAGCATTGGATTTTATTGACAAATTGCCTATTCAACCAGATGTTAGCTTGTTTGGAGCTTTCCTTCATGGATGTGGACTCCATTCAAGGTTTGATCTTGGAGAAGTGGCTATCAAGAAAATGCTAGATTTATATCCTGATAAGGCTTGCTATTATGTGCTTATTTCTAACTTGTATGCCTTAGATGGACGGTGGACTCAGGTTAATCAGGTGAGAGAGTTGATGAAGCAGAGAGGATTGAGCAAGGATCCTGGTTGTAGCATCACACAGATGGATACTAACAAAGACCTTTCATTTTCTAAAGTAGCATTGCTTGGTTAGTCTTTTACATGCATCTTTGGTGTCAATAGGATCTAATTTAACAAGACAGGAGGTAATCAGTAACTGCATTGAACTCCCTTAAGGACAAGTTGAATTCTGGACGTTGGTTTGCATCAGAACTTGCCCTGAACTTATGCCTGGATCAAGTTGAAAATGTCCTCAATACATATTTGGAATAGCTTGGATCTTCATAGCTATATCTGTTTTAGATTTAGGCAATGAAACTCATGAACAGAAATTAAGTGACTGAGCAGTCCAAAGATTCATTGTGGATTACTTTCTAGGGTTTTACCCTAGAGATGGACATGAAGAGTTTGTTGTGTTTAGCAACCATCAAAGCCTGTAAAAATTTTGTGCATTGCTGCACCTATTAGGCCCCTGTAGACATCTCAAAAAGATGGAAACATGAAATGTCCAGTTCTCATAGGTTTTTGAGTTAAAGAACCGTTCTTTGGATTGAATTTTCATCCCATAGTTCCTTCTTTGTTTTGTTTTTTGAGCAGTGGCGCAGGGTTGGTTTTGTTTCCGCCTTGACACATACGAGTTGCCAAGATGATAATATTTTGTAATGTAGAATGTGCATCTGAATACAAGGCCATTCTTTACATTTCATTTAGCTCCTATCTTGGAACGATTTTCATGCCATAACCAATCAATGGCCAGGAAGCATCATGTACACAATGTCAAGCGCATATATATATATATATATATATATACACACTTTGAATACGATTTTAGTATAAAAAAAACACACTAATACAATACAGATATACAGCCAATTCTACATGCACACGATAAGCTGCTTGATCTGTGGAGGTAAGGTGAGATGATCTACTCTAATATGTTTCTCCAAATACTTTCCTTTTTTTTGGTTGGAAAATCCAGTATATCTGAAAAGATTAGGTTCGATAAGCTTTGCTTCATATCCAAGTTAACCGTATAAGAATGTGCAGGTACATGTCAAAACATCTGTGCTTAGTTTGCTAATTCTAAATACTAATACACAATCAAATATTCAAATTGTAACAAAAGTTAAAGTAGAGGTAAAACTAGAATTTTCTTAGACTTCTAGTACAAAATGATTTTCTAATTCCAGTGGGGACCACTATCCCATTGCCTGCAGAGTCGGATGCAGTAAAAAAAAAAAATTTTTTTTTTGAGTGATGATATCTACATACTGATCATAAAGCATCATTTTCCCTCTTGAAAACATAAGAAGGAAGAAAGATACAATGGCTATGCACGAAATCAGTGTCATATAATTGCTTCATGGCTGCTCTGCCAAGGCAAGTGATGCTTCCCCAAGATCAATGCAAATGAGGCCTCATTTGTTCACGCAGCACCTCTACCTTCATCGCCTTCTGGATCAAGAGGAATTTCATGCCGGGGCCTATTGTACTTCTCGCGAAGCTGCTTGATAGGAATGAAATCTCCAGCTGCATCCATCCCGTAAAATAGAAAAGAAATGTAGGGATGATCGAACCTTCTCTGCAAGTGGATATTTGCAGCCACAGTGAATCAAAGAGGGTAATATCCAGTACCATGTTATATAGTTACAATTCCACTCACCAAGTCTGGTTGTTCTGGGGCCAAAAGATTCTCCTCGGGAACTGCAGCATAGGAAGACGTATATTCAATTCACCAGTGCAGTGGCTAGATGAATTACAAAAAATTACTAGAATACAAACATATCTGGCATCAAATTTGCTTTTGGAGGTAAGAACTATGGGAAAAGACCGAAGATAACTGCAGTTCTGGATCCTAACTTGACGAAATTAAAAGAGATGGCAATGGAGATACTATCAATTTCAAACAACCAAAGAGACAAGGTCATCAATATCAAAAGGAATTGAGCAAACACCAATACCGAAATGGTTTACCATATGCTACTAGCAGATTGGGGTCTGCATATACGTCAACCAAGACCTGGCAAACAACAGAGACCTCATTAGAAATATATGTTTAAATCAACCCATGCCATAACCAATGATCTCATGAATGCTATTAATGCAGTTGTCGCTATTTGATTCATCACTATTTTGGTACTATGGTGTTTCCCCCTTATTAGTGTACTCTATTTAATGAAAAATCTTTCTGGGTAAAGTAAAAGTCTTGAGAATTTAAACGCAAATTAGTTCCTCTCAATACTCAGAATATTTGAAAATGATCAATGCAATAAATCTTGGTAAATTCTTACAGAATTTTATTCTGAATAAGAACGCAAGTCTCCTTTTTGGTTAAGAAGGAAGACGCACATAGCAATCTTATTTGACGGAAACAGTTATGATTAATTGGTTTTCAATATTTAATTTAATCTTGACCATTGAAAATAATGTGAACATTTCTTTCATCTGGATAAGCATTGAATATTACCGGACAAACATTTTAATGGAGGGGATGCAGACCCCCCCTCCCCCCTCTCTCACTCTCTCTTCCAGTGGCACATGATCCTATCGATATCACATGACAAAATTGCCTAGACTTCAATGAACTTTACACTAAAAAAGCATGTTCTTTGTTCTCACTATAGTTCATAAAGTTCTCATTTAGTTGACTGTAAGAAACAATATGAATGATAACTTTTTTTTTTTAAATTATTGAAACATTTAAATAAAGGTTCTTTAATGTTTTGGTTATCTTTTTGAAGGGGAAAAAAAATCTCCTGTTATTAAACAAATACATCATGTAAATACTGTTAAAATATCGGTACATCCTCAATGCTGGAATGACCTCAGTAAAGGCACTATGCACTCACATACCCTAAAGGAAATAAAATTTCCACGGGGATGAATGTAGCAGAGGCTAACTGGTTATTTGATTGATTGCCAAAGCAGAAAAGCAATGTAGATCATGCGTATAAGGTCCAAAATTGATTGATCTCGACTAGGTTATAGGCAAACAGAAGTTAGCACACTATAAAGTTTGATCATATCTCTTCATTGCACAGTATAATCTAAAGGAAGCACACATAAGACCCGCCTGAATTTTGATGATCCAAATGCTTATGGTTTCTGCATAGAAATTATGTTTATATTATGTTTTATTTGGTTTATGTGCCATATTAATATGTTCATACCAAAACAAAAAGAAGTTCACTGCAAAATATAATAGGCTTCATGGGAGGGGAGCAGATATAATAGTTCATCCATGGGGTTCATTGCATTAAAAGCAATAAATAATATCTCAATTATAGGGAAGAGTATACCACAACTCCAGATGAAACATAAAGGTAGTACTAATCAAACCTGATAAAATGGCTGATTAGAACCATTAGACAACTTTTCAATCTGTGCAGCTTCCATCCATGCACTTGATTCACAGCACACTGGATCCATCCCACAAACTACAGCTCGATAACCTGAAAGAGATAAACAAGCAGAGAAAGACAGTAAAAAAGAGGACAAAAACCTCATATTAATGCTTGTCACACAAAATCCAGGTAGATTAAGACTTTATAGTGTTGTTCCCAATCTACAATATGGTGGAATTAGGGGAAAAGGATGGATGAGAACAGAAAAAAATTAAGGAGGAAAAATAGAAGAAAGTTGATATAATGTAGTGGAAATCATATTTGATTATGTACCAAAAATTTTATGCCGAACTTTCTGTCCCAAACGAAATGCATATTGCGCATTTTCATGTGCCAATGCTTTCGCAGATGCTGCCAAAGATTCTGCCTCGAGTTTGGAAATGTCATCCCGTAATTGAGCTGCCAAAGCATAATTCTCATTTTCAATTGCATTCTGCAGTTCTCCACTGCAATGAAATAAAGAGAATAAATATTCTGAAGGACCCCAAATGTATCTCAGAAACAAATCAAAAAATGAAAATCAGTCCAAATTAACAATCTCTCTCAAAAATCAATCATCTGCACTCTAAGAAGAATGCATATAACTGTGGGACTCACCGTAGACAAACAATACTTATAACCTTATCTTGGGCTTCACTCTTTGAGGATAAACCTCTTTTTGCTTCTTGCTGCTTAAGGATTTCTGCTTCAACCTTCAAAATGGAACACTTGTTAATAAACGAACAACATACGCAATTTACCAACTCCATTTATCATGAAGAAACTTGGATGCGCACACATTGTAGCAACCAAGCATACATAAAATTCATGACAATACATAAAAGAACTGAACTGATGCATGCAGTGTGTAAAAAGAAAAGTAAAAGATTCTGCAAAACTAATCATTTCATTAACAATAGATAGCCAAACTTAAAAAAAAAAAAACTAAAAAATCCAGCAATATATTATGGAAGACCTCTGGAGGTGAAAGATGTCAGGTCCTAACTCTAACCTCAGTAAGCTTGTTTCTAAGTTGCTGTGCAATTTCGTACTCTTCCAAGTTCAAAGCACGCTGCAAATCCACAAAACACAAACACCCAATAACCAGCCCCATAAAAGAGACATAAATGGGAATACTTCTCTGTGTAATTAAAAAGAAGTTGTCATCAAATCTATGTAATAAAAAAGAAGCTGTCATCATACCTGAACTTGAGTAGCTAAGTCGAGCTGAAAAAAGAAAATTAGTATATCCTCATTAGCAGATTCACTACGTTCTGAGCTTGCATCCAATTCCTGATCACCTCCTTTAAATGGCCATACAGCTTTAACCCCAAATATCCTTTTTTTCGAGAAATTGGGGTTGCCTTTAAAGTAAAAACTTGGTACATACCCATAGCAAAAAAATTGTCTACCAGTCAATGATTTCCTATGGGCTTTTCCTATTATCTCAAAATGCCGCCTCCCCACGACCTCTGTTGCACAAACAGTTCTCTTTCCAGATGTTGTTAAGGTACTGCTTAACGAAAGGCTCTGCACCATTTTTCAAGAAAAATGAAATTTCTTCTTGATGGAAGGAAACCACAGTGGGGGAAAAAATAAAGAAGCAATTACGGGTATTTAATTTCGTCCCCACAAAATTAAGATTATTTATCTTTCAAAAAAAAAAAAAAAAGAGAGAAACTAACATTAGATTCAGGCTTTCAGCAAGTAGATGGTCAGAGAGGAAGGGGGAAAATTAAAAAAAAGAAAAAAATCAATAGGCAATCATATGCAATCTTTATTACGGGGTTGAGTGCGTTATTCAACACATTCCTGTTACGTAGAATTCTTTGGGCCCAATAAGGCCAGAACGACATGGGTCAGATTCCGTCTCGCAGCTTTTGGGCTTTTTGCTACAACTTTTTCAGTCAACAATATTTATCTAAAAAAATTGTAATAGTATGTTTGATTTTTATTAAATTTTAATTCGATTTTAATTCAAATAATAATTAAATACATTTTGTTCGATTCAGATATAATTCAATTTTTTTTTTGACAGAGTAAAGTTTATACGAGCAAAGAGACCATCTCTGTTTTTACGTAACAAACGTTCGGAGTGCTTTTAAGAACAAAACATACACATGTTTACATGTCCAAAATCTGTGTATGTATTTGTTTGTTTACAAACTCAACAGCACACTTCAACTAGAAGCTCAGATCACCCTGAAAATATATTATTACCAAACATGTTGAAGATGATACAAAGAGAAAGAATTTGACTTGACTTTCCTTATCATAAAACAAAAGTAACAAACAAATCATTGCCCAATAAATTAAGAAATAACAATTTTTACATCATAATAAACCATCACCTGCCTATAGAAAATAGTTGAAGAGAAAAAATCAAACCAAGAATTACCGGCTTTCGTCAACAGTGAAACTGTACGCTTATGTCTATGGTCGATGATATACGTATTTCGTTCGGGGGTCTACAATAAGACCCTTTCCACCGTTCACTTCTAAATCGTGCCTGTGATAATCATGTCAAAGAACAATTAGAATCAATTTCTACTTTTAATTGTTGTTCTATGACTATAACACAATGGTTGGAATCGCTTGTTACGTGTGTGTGTGTGTGTGTGTGTGTGTGTGTGTGTGTGTGTGTGTATAAGCTTGAATCATGAAAACTGTTGAATAAACTAAATTGCATTCTAGACAAAATTATTAGGATTAAGCAATTATAGCACTGTAGAAGAAAAACCCTTGCCAAAAAGATTAGAAATGATGGCATGTTTCGTTTCAAATAATGCAAAGATTAAACTAGATCACTCAACTGAAACACGAAATCGGGGATGGTCAATTGTTCACGAGGAACATATCTGAATAGCTGCAGAAGCCTATCAACATATACCACTTTCTTCCACACCTGTAGATAAATTCCAAGAACATCAAATCACAGCAAGATTCCTCAACAGGAAAACCGGTCTTGAATGAGAAATGATTAAGACATACCACTTTGTCCACGAGCATTTGCAGAGCAAAAATTGTAGCCTTCAAGTGAAAGGTAGGATGGAGAACATATATTGCCTACAAAAAACATGTCAGAGTATTACAAAAAAAAAAAAAAAAAAAACCTATGGACGTGTATGAATATTAAAAAACCTATGAATAGTAAGTGCTGCATACATGCAGGTTACGTTGGTGCTTCCGACCAAGTATTTGCTGTAATCTTCTCATCCATCCTAAGTCCGGTTGGCTGGTTAATCCAGGAAAAAAAAATATGCAACATGAGCACGAAGAGAAAAGAATATTCACATTGAATTTGACATTTATGAAAGTGCATTAATAGTATAAAATAGTGCTGTTAACAAGACCGGTTAGTATTAATTATAATGGATATTTCCAAATCCAGATTCTATTTTCCAAATACAAGGCAAAACCTTTTTGTTTGTTATCATTGCTTTTAATTATGCAATTGCTTATGGGCTTTCATCTGTTATTTCTGTCGGCGTCTAGGAATTGCCCTGACATCAGAAAATATTATACGCAACTTCAGTGAATGACTTGTACGAGAAGCTCAAGGATTGACTCGCTGTCATAAGTGTAAAAAAATTATTTATCATTCATTACAATATCACATACAGTTTCACAACAAGTTCAATTTTTCAATAGCATTGGACTGTTTTCTTACCCCAATAGTGTTGGCATCCTATAAGTTTTAATATATGTTCACCTTTCATGATCAGCTAAAATCGACTTTACCACCAGGAAAAGAATGACTGCCAATAGCTATAATACGATACTGATGACCCTAAGCAAATGGGCATCTAGAATTCATTGTTTAAAGACACAATGGTTATGAGATAATCGTATATACTTGAAATACTTTTTATCAGAGAAAGTTCAAAAAGCTTCCACTCAAAGAACGCAAAACATTTAACAAAACCCACCAACCCTTAACCCCTGCTATTTTCTTTAAACTGCATCAGATTAACCTAATTTCCCATAACCGTTAATACTTACATTTGTAAAGATGCTGCAGAATGGAAGTATACAATAGTATAAGGCTTCTGTATCAAGGGTTCAAATTCCTGAAATTAATAATCAAAAGAAGATCTTTGCTCAGTAGCCAGTTTTCAATAAAAGTATACTGTTTAAGTGTCCATACCACAAAACTTTTCCCAAAATCAAGCTGTTTTAAATTCAATGAGACTATGTCTAGGAATTTCAAATATCCAACCAAAGCAACTGGGAAGATAATACCTTTACAACATAGAGAACGAAACGTTCAAGCTCAAGACACCGCAGCAGAAAATGTGCTCCAACAACAACCATTACAGGGCGACCTTCACTGTCCACTCCCCCGCGATAACTGACATAAAAAAAAATTATATACAGACCAGGACTAATATGAACATGTATGAAATCAATGTGTTTCATGCTATAAATGAAACATGGTCTCAAAGATGGTAAAAGCCAACAAATAAAAATAGGACATTAAGAAAAAGGCTGGGGAACCGTCTCAAGACTTCGGCTCTTTTTTTTATTATCATAATGTGCTTCCAGTGACATTGATTGTGAAGAAACCAATTATTCAATGGAAACGTGAAATTTAACCAAGTCCAAAAAATAATGAAATATAATAAAAAGGAATGCTAATTAAAGATGGGAGAAAATGAAAGAAGATCGGCACGATAAACTTACAGAATTTTCATCTCTGCAGTTTCAGAAAGATTTAGAGAATTTGCCTTAGCAAGGTATCTGGAGTGAAGTGAGTATTCTTCAGCAGCAGATAACGGAGGCCCACCAAGGTCACCAAATCCAAGCATCTTAGCACAATTCCAACCACCTCGTGCTTTAGCAGTTTTTTCCCATTGTTCCTCGCGTCTCTGATCTGGATCTTTTATCAAGGACATGAAAGCAGGATCCAAATATGTATCCAAGTAACTTGAGTTCCTGAAAAATAAAAAATTATAATTATCCATTAATGTCACTTAATGACTTGAAATTCAAATAGATCATGATCATTTAGTATTTAAAAAAAAAGAACCACAATAAATGAAAGCGAATACATGGAAACTAAGAGATGCAATACAGGAATAGTTTGTTATAGTTCAAGAATCCTAATTCTCTAGCATCTAGACTAAGTAAAATGGTAAGAAGAATTACTTCTTGCTTAAATAATATCTTCCTCAAAACCTATCAATTCCATAAATCAGGAAAACATACCTAATATATGATCCGAGCACGTAGCAAGTGCATGCATCAACATATATGGCAATAAATAAAATGAACTGCATCTCAAGAGAGAGAGAGAGAGAGAGAGAGAGGGCATATATGCCAACCTTAATGAGGGCATATATGCATGCACATACTTGTGAAGAGAGAGAGAGAGAGAGAGAGAATCAAATGATGGAGAAATGCATAATCTAGAAATGACAGGCAAAGCAAGGCATACTTCATTAAAAACCAGCCTTCATAAGGTGTGTAGTTTTTGGAAGTGTTCATGTAAGCAAATGCAGGCATATATGTAAGAGTGAGTGGCTAAGAGAGAAATGGAAAAACTTTAAATTTCTTAAAAAACAACTAGGATTGCAAGTGGTGCTCACCCACAGCAAGAAATATGCTCAAATGGAATCCCAAATATTAAACAGAAACTACTCTGGTTATAAGTAAAACTTGCTATCACAGGGAACTGCTTGAAAGGAATCCTAAGTCTTGATTTGTTACACTGTGAAAACTACTTAAGAAGAAATATCTGCACATAATGATGCTTTTTTCCCCCCTTTTAATTAATCTAGGACCAAGTAGGATATAATAAAAAGGACAGAAAGGCTAAAGATTGTTACCATGAAAGAGTTAACTGACCTTCGTACCAAACCTACATCACTAACAGGGAGTTCAACTGGAGCTTGGGGAGGCTTTGGGATGGTCTTTTTGGGCAACGGCTTTATTCTGATTTTACGCTCATCAATGATAGTCTCACCATTCTCATCTCCAACATCAGCAGGAAGCTTAGATATGGCCACCTCCTCCTCATGCTTATCTCGAGGAAAGTAAAGTGGAAGCAATCTACAGTTTACAACATCAAATGAGCAGACTCCTCAGGTCTATAAAATTTTAAGCAGAAGGAAAAATAATCATCAAATTTCTCAAGATATGAAGGAATTATAACAATGCATGAAAAAAGCAAGCCATCTCAGCAAAGTAGTAATAATAATAATAATAATAATAATAAGAATTATTATTATTATTATTATTATTATTATAGTATGATACCTCTTGTAGATCTCAGTATCAGATGATGTGGTAGTACAAAAAACAACAGCAGTAATTTTATCTTTCTGCTTTTCAAGAAATCGGCGAACAGTCCCTGAAGAACAGGAAAAAGTTTGAACCCAGAAACATTCAAACTCCAAAACAGTTTAAATAACATATTAATATGAAACACAGGCATGTAAATCCAAACAGAGTTTTTTTTAGAAAGGTTTTTGCCCTTAAAGAGCTTTTGCCCTTGTCAAAATTATGCATTAGGATGAAAATTTCAGATGACAAATATGTCAATTAAAAGTAATGAATGGCCCCAACAACATTGTATTTCCCATAGCACATTAAAAGAGTCAACTTGAGAAAATTAGATGTGCATCTCGCATCAATCGATTCAAATATTCAAAATACAACATCTTTTAATATCGCTTTTCTCATTCATATTATAAGAAACCATGTCAAAGTTTACTGGATTTATCCATCACTTTCTGTAATAACAGCATCACATAATGGGATGAAAATTGAAAAAAGTATAGCAAAAAAAAAAAAACTTGAAATTCCAGATATTCACAAAACATCAATAGAATCAGACAGAGAGATGTTAACATTTAGGACATTTTCTCACTTATAGCCACATGCGCAGCTGGTTCTCGGGGATAGTTTTTAGCCTCTGTGTATATACAGCCCATTGCAATACTGCATTGATAAACATCAACATAGTAAATATCTTACCCCAAAAAACATATAGATGAACAAATTCAAGAAATACATTACAACATCAGCAGTAAACCAACCTTTGAAGACCATTTTCAATAAGAAGTTCAAGGCAAGACCGATAGCAATGACTCAGAGCATTCTCTGCAGCAGTATGATACTTCACTGCATACTTGGGACCAACTGTATGGATAACTCTCCTAAAAATAAGATACATAACACCATCAGTTTTCGGTCAAGATAAGATTCCATGACTAAAATTTAACCTATAACAGTTTTGGTGCAAACTGAATCAAATGGAATACTCAAATTCTAAAATAAGAAATATAGCAAGCAAGTCAGCACTCAGCATTGCTGCTCAGATGTTAGCTATGAACTACAGCTCATGCAGCATGATCACAAAACTGGTCCATGCAGCATGATCACAAAACTAAATGATGACATCAAGCTATCATATAACTCAGGCTATTGCAATAATTGATGAAGTAATGAAAATCAAAGGCAGGTGAAACAGTTATAAGAAATATTATATAGGAAAGTGTTACATTTCGTAATATAAACAAAAATGCATTATCAATCTGATACTTGAAAAACCTCATTGAAATGCAGCAGATGCAAATGTCTGATAATATCTTTGCAAAAACATCATCTATATACAGTCTCAAGTTATGCAAGAATGTGGACATACACACCTAGCAGGAAGATCATATGCATTAGTAACTTTGGCCATCCCTGTTCTGCATCCACCCTGTACATAAAAGATACATTAAGTCATTATTGCTTCAGGTTTACGTTATTCGTAGCAACTTGCTTTAGAATCACAAAGTTTTGTCATCCAATATAGAATAGCATAGAACAGAGCTATAAATGTGGTGCAACAGATCAAGAAATGCATCCATGGCAACATTTCCCATATCATTTCTTCCCAATTAATATTTAGCATACCAGTGTTGCGCATTCTTCTGCAAGACCAGGTCCAGCTGCTGCATGCAAACCTGGACTACTGTGTGCCTCATCCATGTTCTGCAACCAAGAATGTAAAGAACAAATCCAAACATTAACATCTTTAATTAATAATTACTTCTTGATGGCGAGGAAATTTGAACCTCAATGGGATCAAAACATTAAATGAGTTCCTCATATCAGAACATTAAGGATCAAACTTACCCACTCAAAGGTCCAACAATATTAACAACATTTTCCAAATTGTTTAGAGATACAATGAAAAAAGTTCAGGTCCTACTCCTAAAGGACTAAATATATTCATGCGTGGAGCAAAAAACTCAGCTGGTTCAGCTCTAAAATTTTGAATAAAGTTGTAAAGCACATGCAGGTCAATTTTGTGCATCCTTGGAGAGTAGCTCGTTTTTATATTATTTGGTTTATCAACTCGATCCTCATATAGCAATTCAATATAGTTCCAATGCTATTAACAGACTTTTTCTCATCCGTTTGTTACCATATTTCTTGACTATGTACCATACATAAGTAAGAGTGAAAAAGGCAAGGTTGTTAATAGCCAAGCGTAGAGCAGTTCATGCGATTCATCCAAATATTCTGCATTTCTAAGGATCGAATAAGTAGGTAAAACTTCCAGCTTACCTCATTTGTAGAATTAACAACAGCATCTACCTCAAGGTTCCATGGCTGTCCCCTCCATAAGTATATCTTTGAGTTTATTTCATGATCAACAGGAAACCTTGATAACATCCCATTGCTACCACCCTCTTCCCCGGGAGACGTTAAAGGGTCGGGGAAATAAGATTTTGAAAATGAAGGATCTTCATACTCATACTCCAAAGAAGACTTAATCTCCACATCACTCCAACGTGGGACTTGATCCAAGGTCACAACAGAGTCCCCATTGTCAGTAGGAACTCCCCCCCTAGCTGTGGCCGTAGCCACTGGCCGATACATTGTAACAACTTCCAATCAGAGTCCCTAGTAGTAGGGAATCCAAATGCTTTAGGAACTCAAACATTAACGACCCAAAAGAAATAATCAACAGAACCCATCTCATAAAATCTGTATTTTGACCCTAAAGGGAGCTTTATCAAAGATCATCAACAAATTTCAGCACCTTTTAACCTATTGATATATCAATCCTCAGAACCTACTATTCAAAAATTACCCAATTATCGAATCTATCTTCATTTGATACCATGAAAATGAGGAACAAGAATGAAATTATAATCCCTTACACCCAATTTAAATAATTTTCAATAAAACAAGTAACAACTACCAAATTAGCTCAAAAAATCAAGCAATTACGTGTTGTGAAAACTAAAATCCGAAATTATGGTATAAAAATTAATCAATTGACCACACCAAAATCAAAATTTGAATAAAACCCATCATAATTTAGATTTAGATTTACGTAAATAGAACGTACCTCAAATTGCGAAACTGGGGAATGAAACGTGATCTTTAATTCAATTTAGGGCTTTGATGCTATTTATTTATTTATTTTTAATGTGAATATATATGTTTATATATATATACGTAAACTATGATTGCTGGGTCGATTAGCTAGCGGTATGGTGCTGGTTTTGGCCAGAATGGATTTGATCGAGAAAAAAGACAAAACTTCATGGGAATTGCCAGTTTTGCGCTAGTTTGACAATTGACGTCGCTGGCCCTCTAATTTTTGGTATATTTGGCTTTGGTCCCCTTTTTTAACAAATTATTTCTAAATGGAACTGTGGCCTCCACAAATAGGAATTTTTTTTTTTCTAAAGTAAAATGCATAATTACCTTTTAATTGATTATAAATCGAGAAAGAATTAAAAGCATGAAATCAAATCGAATATTCTGGCATTCTATGTGATTTATTGTTACGTTGCTTCTTATTAAAATTATTAATTTTTTTATTTGGTTAACAATCGATTCACACTCGACCTTAAATATATCAACAAAATTTAAAATATTAAAAATTATTTTTAAAGTAATTTTGACTTTTTAAAATCCTTGACAAAAAAATTATGTCTCCAAAAATTTTAAAAAAATTCTATCAAACTCAATTCGATCTGTTTTAAAAACTTATTTGATGGTTTTATTAAATTAAATAGAAGTAATAAAATTTTATAAAAATTAAATAATTTTAATTAAAAATATAAAAAATATTATAAAATAAAAAATAAAATATTTTAATAAATATCTTAAATCAAATGGGATAGATTTTATATAAAATCGTCCCGACTAGACTCAAAACTTAAAAAACCTAGCCTTCTTTATTCGCGAACTTGATTTAAAAAAAAAAATCTTTACCGGATCAGATTAAAACCCAACATGTACCAGTTATTTTACCATTGGTCACTTTGTGAAGTTACTTACTTGTTTTGCTGACTTTTGGTTTGGATTGCAAGCATAAAAAATAGTTATTAGGAAATGCTCTTACATTCTCCAGTTATGTTATTCAAATTTTTTTTATTTTTATTAAAATATTTTTGTATAACATTTTTATTTAATATATATTTGAATATTAATATAGATATAATCTTTAAATATATGAAAAATTAAATATATCTTAATCTAACACATGAATCCAATGAATATACCCAAGAACTTAAAAAAAAAAAAATGAGTACGGTGCTTGTCTTGAAGTTTTCCTGGAAATTTTCACAATTGCTAAACGCATCATCAAGCTCAATGGAAACGAGAAACATTTCACTAACTGATAAAATAAGAAAAGAAAACATATGATTTAAAAAAGATAAATAGACAAAGACTAACCTGCGAGTCAAAAACCACTCAAGCTGAACCTAGTTAAAATCTTAAATACATTGCAAATCCTTAGTTATTCTCAACAGTATATTAAATATATCAAAAACCATATAAGAGATTAACCAATGCTCTTTACCAAAGTCGTAAGAGCTTAATTGGTTTGATCTAAGAATAGTGAATAGAGCATCTGACATACGAATACAATCAGCTAATTTAATTATTTTGTTCCTCTTTCAGCTCTGGAAAAGTTTGCTGAACATATTCTGGCTACTTCCACCAACCTCTAGAGGCCGCTTAGCCGCTTCACTGATTCTTTCAGCTTCTAATTTCAACGTTTTATTCCCCATCAGCTGCTTAATTTTGTTCCCCATCTCGTCTCCTTTTACCAAATCAGCCGATCCCCATCCCCAGCTCTTCATGCACACCCCCCATCCACCGCCTTCGATCACTTCCGCATTAATCATCTGGTCCCCGTGTCGCGGCCATCCCAGGAATGGGATTCCATGCCAAGCTGCCTCCACAACTGAATTCCATCCGCAATGGCTAATGAATCCACCGACAGATATGTGACTCAGTATTTCCCACTGATTCACCGATTCTTTTATGACCAATCCATTGTTCTCGATCTTCTTGATTAGCTGGTGTTCGAGGATCTCATCCAAACATTCTTCTTGTTCTACTTTGTCAGCCACCTTACTCTTCACCACCCACACGAATGTATATCCACTCAGCACTAGCCCATTGCCTAACTCTCTTGTTTGTTCTTTTGACATTGCTGTCCTGCTGCCAAAGCTGACATAAACTACTGAGGCTTCCTTTTGGCCCTCGAGCCCCTTGCATGGTGCAAATGAAGATTCTTCCTCGAAATTCAAGGGCTGAAAAGGTCCAAGAGGAAACACTGGCGGCAATCCTCCCATTACTTTCCAACTAGGAAGCATCTCCGGAGATTGCTTTTCAAGCCCTTTGAAAGAGTTGATCAACACTCCATTTACATCCTTGATAATTCCACTGTTGTCTGAGAAATTTTTTTGCAAAGAAGCTGTTTGGGTCTAAAAGTGGTCGAGGAAATGACGCCGTGGGAATCGATGAACCAAGGCCTGGAATTCTAATTTCATCACCAAACCGAGAAGAACCATCGTCTATCTCAGACACAGGAATTGAAGGAAATACGAGAAAAGGGAGAACATCCTGGCTGATGAAGTGAAGAGGATGTAGTTAGGGAGACAGATTCGCAGTGACCGGAATGACCAAAGACATCAAAGTCATATCAGTGACGATAAAAGTTAGTGGTGGAGATGACGGGGAAATGAGAGGGGAAATTAAGGAGCGGATCGGCAAATAGATTCCCATTGAAGCGCAAAAGGGTCAGTGGCATTGGCAGTCATCGGATCAACAGGGATGAGAGTAAACTTCTTTTCACCAACCTGAGGAAAAGCAGAGATGAAACGGGAGGTAAGTTGAGATTCAGCAGAAGAGACGATAGGGTGAATAGTGATTAAAGTGACTTGACATTGCTGGCGGATAGGAGAGCCAGCGAGTCGAAGAAAAGGTACCAGATGACCCATGCCGGAGTTAAGTCGCAAAGCAAAATGAAGATCGGAATGGATACCATCAGAATCTGACATGTTAGCTAAGCCTGGAAAGTGGAAATTGAAAAGCTGAAGCCTGCTTGAGTGAGGGTCGTGTTTTTTTCCTTTTTCTTTTATGCGGTGGGGCTTTTGGTAGTTGGGGAAGAAAACTCAAACCGCAGATCATGGCGACAACGGATGATGATAGCAAATGCACTAAAAGAAAATCAGAAAAACTGCTCTCTTTCAATGAGTTTTCCATCATTGGGCAACTCAAACCTCAGATCTACACCCCTTGTTTGTTTTCCTTGCATGTAATCCTGACGAGAAGTCATAGCCAAAAAATGGTAGGTCAAGTACATATATTAGCTGGTACAGGCCCGGAGTAGTTGACAAGAAAATAGAAGCAGCCGCATGAAGACGGAGCATCTACTCCGACCTCGAGCCTTAAATTATTAACACGAATTCGTTTTTACTTGCATTATATTTCTTATGGTATAAGTGTATCTTTAATTACGTTACATTTATTTTAATTGTTAAACAAAATAAACATTATTGCATTAATTAAAATAAATATAAGCAGTAAATAAATAAATAAATAAAATCACAAAGTATTATAACCCAAAATTTTGTACAGCATGGAGAACAAATTTACTGAGCATTGAACTTCAAAACCGTCTACGATTGCTTTCATTTGCATTTGCTGAAAACTAATTTATGTTACCTTTGATTTATATACGATCTAATAAGTTAATATCATTTACTTTAGTACATGTAATTTAATATTAGATTTTTTCATTAAATATCAAATTAATATTCGTAGCATATTTTCTGCTACTTATAATATTGTTATCATTGAAGATTAATAAATTCACAAATTTTTTAATAAATATAAAAACTCGAAAGATTCAAAGGTAACTTTTTGAGAAAAGATAAATATACTAACCGTTAAGTCAAATATTCAGACCACTAAGTACTTCCATACTGCAAAATGTGGCGATTAGCATGTCCCTTTGTCACCTAACTGCGGTTGAGCTTTGGTGAAATGCAAATCAGACGAGAAAACAGGCGAAGAGGGATGTACCCCAAAGGGGTGACCTCAGAACACAAGCTGTTGCTGCATTAGCGTTTAGGCCACTATAACCTCTTCGTCATTGTAGCTTGGCGAAATGCGCTAAGCGGCTGGCTAGGGCAAATCGCCTGTGTTCTTAGGTGGCACCCCTCGAGGGTAAACCATCTTGTCAGCAGGCAGGCTGGGACAGCAGGCTTTTTTGTGTTAGGAATTCAGGATGGGGTTGCCCATAGACATGGTTTCGTGCCCCTTTTAATACAAAAGGGTATTTGAGAATTTTTGCATCATGACACTCGGTGTGCTCATTCTGCTGATTGATGTCAAATGGATGTCGACATCTTTTGTAGACCTGTGTCGAAGTTAATTTGCCAAAACATGCCTAATTAGGCAAAAGACTTTGTTTCAGTGAGGAATTGTGGACCGTTTGATGTTGTTGGAAAAATAGCAACGAGCACAAATGTGAGTTGGATTAAATCTAATTATAATATTCATATTATATGTATTTATTTAAATTTAATTTAATTTAAAAATATAGATTTAATTTTTATTTATATTTATAAATATATAATTTAAGTTTTTTAAATTTATATATATTATTTATTTTTTAATTTTTTAAAAATATTTTTTATTTAATTTTAATAATTTAATAATTATTTATTAATATATTTTTATATTTACGTTATAATATTATATATTTATTTTTTATATAATATTAATTATATAATATATTAAACATAAAAATAATATATTATATAATTAAAATGATAATTAAACTTTAGATGTTAAAATTAATGTTATTTTCATCCTGTTCAGATATTGGATAAATATCTATAACTTCATCCAGACACATCTATGGATCAATGTGTCTAACTCTGAGCCACAAAACTTCCATTAAATGCCAGTCGAATCGTTAAGACTTTTTGCTCGATTCATGGGGCCATTTTATTCAGCACAGTAGGCGGGATAGATACAGAGTCACAGATTAGAAAAGAAAAGAAGAAGAAAATTTAATGCACAGTTGACAGATTACGCGAAAATATCAAAGATTAAGTTCCAGTTCTGTTCAAAAGGCCAACATATGCTCTATCAACAGCTATGGGAAAAATATCAAGACTGAGGCCAATCTTGCCCCTGGAAACTGACAAAGGCAAACGAAAGTGTATGGCCAAGTCCTTAATTTGCCATGGATACGGATTTACCAAAAAATGAACACGTGTTGCCGACACTGAAGAGGGTCCAGTAGTCTTATCCTCAAGTCACGAGCATAATCGGCTTGGAAGAAAAGAGATATAATCAGTTTAATCACATCTGTGCTATATATATCTCGATTACTGCTATGGCTTTCCTTGTGCTCTTGGGATAACTAAGAATGGCTTCAGAGAAAGACCATAAGCCATCGTCGTCCGACCTCCTGTCGAGTGCTAAGCTGGTGGCCGATGCGGCAAGATCCACGTTCAACAATGAAAGCGACAAGGTTGACAAAGGGAAGGTAGCTGGTGCAGCTGCTGATCTTTTAGGTGCTGCCCAAGACTATGGTAAGCTTGATAAAGAGAAAGGCATTGGCCAATATGTTGGAAACGCAGAGAATTACTTGCACCAATACGAGACTTCCGGCCAATCTGCCCCCACCACCAAGACTAATTCTACCCCGACCAAACCTGAGGCACAACCGGAGTCACATGCAAGCAGCGGTGGTCATGGCAAGGATTCTGGAAGTGGTGGCGGTGGTGTTGGCGATTACATGAAGATGGCTCAAGGTTTCTTCGGCAAATAAAACTGATCAGTCTTAAAAACTGAAGCCCGCTGCTTTACTGTTGATTTTTTTAAAATGTTATTTCCGTGTTCTTTCTCCCATCTATCGTGTAGGACTGTGCAACTCTGTGCAATATGTTGTAATAAATTACTATGTATTATTCAGAATTCTGCTCTCTCCCTCTCTCTCTCTCTCTCTCTCTTTATATATATATATATATATCGTCTATTGCACTACCCTTGAATAGATATTCTCAGTTTATGTTCAATTCCAATATAGCTGTTGGCAACGATGATCAAGTTGACACTTGCCAACTGCCAGTTTGCAATTTTACTTGGTCAAAGCCGATATGTAGGCATTTGGAAATTGAAAGATAGCTGAACTCAGATTTAATTTGATTAATTTATATAATAATTTATAGTAAATTTTTAAGTTTTACTCTTAGTATCTGTACTGATTTATTATTTTCCTGTAAAAATCTGTCTTATAAAGATCTTACTGTTTCAGTTGAGATATTGATGACTGAATTCAGACATGACTATGTGGAATTCATCCCCACTCGTTCCATATGAAATTTTGGTTTTTATAAAATTGATTAAAATTTTTACACATACGGAAACATCGTGATTGGTTCCGATTTTCAAATCCTCCTGGCTTGACCAGGAAAGGAACGCGTTACTGACGCTGAGAGGAAGGTTCGCGGCATCGAGGGTCAGGTCAACAATCTATTTAAAATGCGCAAAGGGTTAGGTCACAATATATATATATATATATATATCCGCTTGGAGAGAAAAAGGGGATATTATCTCATCCTCTGAATCTCAATTATTGCTATACCCTGTTGATTTAAGCTTTTCTTCCATGGAGTCCGGTTCTCACAATAAACCAAGCACTCACCACGAGAAGCACCCCAAATCTTCCTCCGAGCTCCTCTCTAGTGCTAAGCTGGTGGCAGAAGCAGCAAAGAACACACTGCACCATGAAAGCGGCAAGGTTGACAAGGGAAAGTTTGCTGGTGCAGCCGCTGATCTCTTAGATGCTGCCTCCCACTATGGTAAGCTTGACCAGGAGAAAGGCGTTGGCAGCTATGTTGACAAGGCAGGGAATTACTTGCACCACTATCACGCTTCCCATTCAACAGCCACCACCACCACTCATTCTGGCGGCCACTCGACCACACCTGAGAAACACTTGGAGTCACATGCCAGCGGTGGTCATGGTCATGATTCTGGAAGTGGTGGCTATGGGGATTACATTAAGATGGCTCAAGGTTTCTTGAAGAAACACTAATAACCCTCTAGTTGACCAAGCTGCGATGATCCTTTTTTTCCTTTTTCTTGTTTGCTGAATGAAATGTTCTCTGCAAATTAATCCGTGCAATATATATGCAGCTATAATTCTGCTAAATCTGTCCTGTTCTGCAATAATCTTAAGTGAATATTACCCAATTTATATTGCTCAATTTAAATTCAGTATTGAGTATTCACAATTTGATACTTCTAAAGAATGTTGATTGAACAGTTTTTTTTCATCAACATTTATTCCAGAAAACTCTTGGCCTTGCAGTGCCCGTTGATTTAATGGTGATTAAAATTTTCCTGCATCAGCTGCTATACAGCTTCGTATGCATTCAAACTAAACATCAATTTTATCAGAAATATTCGGCAGAACAAGTTAACCCAAGGTTCTTTTAAGTAACTTCTCATTGAAACAAGGTTAATTCAATCAAATGATGGTCTCCATGCGACTTAAAACTCATTAATGCTACATTATTAGTTAACATTCCAGCTTCAGCAGCAGGTGCTTGGGACCTCCCCTGTTTTTCTAATTATATTTGCCTTTTCCTTTGCTTTAAGCTCATCATTTCTTCGCCTTTCTGCTGCCTTTGCTTTTGCCTCATCTGCAGCTCTTTTGATATCTTCCATTTCATTTTTGAATTTTGTTAACGCTCTTGCTCTCTTTTTTTCCAATTCACTCTGATGCTCCAAGAGAATAATAACTTGTTAATTTTCTAAGAATTAGTTTGAATTAAGAAAGGGGACAACAAGTCTAACCTCTACTTTGTCCAGCTTGTTCTTGGCTTTCTTCGTCCTCTTTTCTTCCCAGGCAAGTATAGTGCTGCTTAACTTCATATACCTGTAATCTATCTGTTAGTTAAGAAGATGGTATGGAACTATTTGCTTGTTGAAGTGAAATGGACTTTTTTATGCTGGCGTTGTGCCCTAACTCTTTATTTTTTAAAAAATATTCGTGTCTACTCAATAAGCTGCCAATGAATGATTCATTTACCGTTCCTTTATCTTGGCCATCTCATCCTTCTCCCAATCCTCTGCTTTTGCCTGCTTTGTCTCTGGCCTTGCTGCACTCTGTCTTTTGGCTTCTACATCTGAAGCCACAGGCTTAATGGTACGAGGCTCTTCGGGTCTTCTTGCTGTAGTTCCAGGTTTTGGTGCTGTGCTTACTGGTTTTATAGTGGAGAGATCAGGTTTTGGTGCTGCCATTTCAGGTTTTTCAGCGGGGAGATCAGGTTTCAGTGCCGCAGTTTCTGTTTGATCATGTTTAGGCGAACTTCCGGGTTTTGCACTGCTAGTGCTGCCCAAATGATCAGCCAAAGTAAGAAATTTTTTGAATGATGGAGCAGGTTTAGTTTCCTTTTCATCTATCCCATCAGTTACTGGCCCTTTGCTCTTTTCACTTCCTGAACCTTTTGTCGATCCTTCACCTGTTAATTTCTTTCAGTTAAGCAGCACCAGCGAGTAAAAATTCATTTCTGGATTCAATTTCTCATATGCTTTGAATCTTTACCTGAGAATCGTTTGGATATAGTGCCAGGTTCAAGACCTGTACCTGTCTTCTTTTGATCTTGGACGCTTGGTTCTGCAATTGAGTTAATGGCGTATGTAGCAGCCGCTACTGCAACTGCTTGCTCTATATTATCGTCTGAATCATCATCCCGACTTATTGCTTTGCCAAAAAATGGTTTTCGGAACCAGTTCTGGGTTTTCTTGTCTGCAAAACCCCAAATTAAGGTCTACGATTGTTGCTTCATCTTGTATGTCTTTACTCTCTAAAACGATGATGCAGAACGGAATGTACATTTTGATTATGTTATTCGAATTTTAATGTGAATATTTAATATAAATATGTATGAACGTATTTAATTTTTTTTAAAATTTTTTTATGTATTTAAAAAATAAATTAATAATTTAATACATAAAAAAATTAAATTTAAAAATATTTAAAGAAAAATTAAAGGTCGGAGCAACGCAACTTTTCAGTACAAAGAGAAACGTAATTTAAAGAAGTTCATCGGAAAATTGAGGAGAAAAAAATAGTGGTATTTTACTACCTCCTTTAAAAGATTGAGTTTTTTGTTGTGGGATCCTTTGGTTTCTGATACGGCTGGACTCTCCGGTTCTTCCTTCCCCAGCACCGGAAAATCTCCCCCTGTCACAAACGATCAGTCAAAAGACAGCAGAATCCCAACGACTTTCACAATCTTATGTACAGTGAATCGTAGGTTGCCTGACCATATATAGTTTTTTTTTTTTTTATATATATATATAAAAAATAATATGTAATTAATAAAAATGCAAGAGTGGTTAGATTTATTTTTGCTATTTAACATTTGTCAGTTTCTTTTTGAATATTCAACCTATCAAAAAAGCAAATAAAATTTACCTCATCTGCTTCATCAAATTCTCCATAGTTTCAGATGACTCTCTGAAGATATATCTAGACTATTTTTTCTTCAGCAATGAATTGGTTTCGTCGGCAATGATGGGGCTGCAGGCTGCTTTTATTTAGAAAGGATAATTCATGAAGGCAAGAAGAGAAAGGAAGAATTGCTAAGGTTGATCGTAGGCAAAGACGAGCAATGCAAGCTTTGTTTATATGCTTTGCATGCAAAGGTTAAGTTTGGATATTCTTAAGAAACGTATTCTTTCCCTTCATTCTTTCGGTTTTAAATTGTAAGATTTATATATTTTTTTATTAGTTTTATTTGATACTTTTTAGTATTTTTAAGAAGCTTTCTTTTCTCTAAATGTTTGAGAAGATTCTTGCTTTGCTCCAATTGAATATGTTTTTAGATTGGGTTATCCATTCAAACTTAAAGTTCATTCAATATTTGTGAAGGTTTGAATAAGAATATTAAATTTTTATATAGTCTAGCTTAATCTTTTTTTTCAATTGTGTAAATATATTACTTTATGTTATGTAATTTGTATTATATAAAGAATAAATTGTATAATATTATAATGTAACTATAAAAATATGTTATCTATATTTTAAAACTTAATAAAAAAATATCAAAGCACTAAAGATTAAAGTATAAAGCATTTTTTTCAAAAATAAAAAAAAATTATGGATGAGCCTAAAGTACCTATTTTGTAAATATGAATCGATTTAGATAAGTCTATATTTTATGTTAGACTAGGTTTGGACAAATATCAATAGTGTTAATAACTTGCTTATATCCAATCTAAGTCCAACCAAATTTGACTCATGAACAGCATTTTGTTTTATTGGTATATTAGCAAATGAAAAGAAAACTTTTCAAACATAAAGAAATATAATAACTCATTATTATGGGAGATTTTTCTTATTGAAGTATAAAATTTAACAATTAAAAGAAAATTACAATATATAATGCATATATAATTAAGTAGGATAGTACAATTAAGAAAATATAAAAGTTTAAACAAGTTAGATATTAATAAACAATGGAAA
>JAQSVH010000005.1:5127837-5141090 GCA_029448705.1 Adansonia digitata
TTAAAGTAAAAGTCTTTTATCATATAAGTTCAAAAACAAAAGATGCTGGCCATTGAGTTTGCTTCCCGGAAGATCCACATTTGACAGATTTGAAGTAACTAATAATTACTTGAACTGTAAGTGGTAGATATAAGTACACAAATATATTCAAACTTTTTTTAATATTTTTATATGTTGGAAAGATTTTTGAAATATCATATCTTTATATCTATGTTTAGAGATGAGTCAGACACATTAATATCAAACACGAATATTTAAAAAAATAAAAAATCAAAGCAACGTAACTAAAAATAATTTATAACATGGAAAAATGATGTACTCTAGAGGAATCATAATTGATAATGTCACAAAAGGATAGACAAAGAAACGAAAGTTGTTAGAATGAAGATATAATTCCAGAACCTAAATAAAATAAAAAGAAAGGAACTCTTAAATGCAAAAGAACCTGCTCGTCACAGTACAAAAGCAACAGATGAGGAACATTTACCTTAGCAAAAGGCCATCTTGAATCAGAATTGCCCAAGAGAAACATCAAAAAATAAATTTACTTGCCCAAACATTTTAAACACTTGCATCAAGATGAAACTATGCCCAAAATTTTCGTCATTTAGAGATCAAACCCACCAAGCCATGCCATCAGCAAGAGTCATGCTTCTGGTGCTTCCAATCTACCATGTCACGAACCCACCATTCCCCACTGCATCTTCCTCAACAGGAGCTGGAAGGTTAAGATCGATTAGAGCTGGCATCTCTGGTGAGTCTTGTTCGATCACCAATGTTCTGTCCTCGGAACCTCCAACAAAATGGGACCTTTTGTGACCTCCTAAAGCTTGGCCTGACTTGAAAACCCTGAAGCAAAATGGGCATTCATGCCCCTTGTTTTTCTTTGACCCCAATCTTTTCTCAGCTTTGCCAGATGAACCACGAGGAATGCTTAGGCTTTTGCCGTGTGCAGACTTGGTAACTTTGCTGCGATTAGCCATTGGAACAGGAAAAGAATCATTTTCTAAGATATCATCACGGTTATCATTTATCAACTCACTGCAGTCATTGACCTTTGTATGGCTTGCTCGGTGTCCTCCGAAAGCCTTGTGGGAATCGAAGGTCTTGTTACAGATCAAACTCTCATATTTGCTTCCCTTTGGAGAACTTTTGCGCAATAATTCAGGACTGTAATAATCGTTCTTGGCACTTCTTCTTAAATCATACTTAGTCAATGCTCTATCTGCTCGATTATCTCCTACTTCACTAACTAAATCCTTTAGAAATTCAGTTTTCACACATTTGATTTTACTCAAACTCTTCCCAAATTTTGCATCAAAGTCCTCAAATCCAGATCCAGACTCCACATTAAGTTTCTTACATTCAACATTTTTGACAAACCCATCGATTGAAACTTCTGATTCTACCTTCTTGGGTCCATTTCTAAAATACCCAGAATCAGAATTCTCAGAAGAAGGACCAGACTCAGCAGATTTCACCTTCCTGTCTCTTTGTTTCTTCATCTTCAAAAACTCACCAACGTTACAAACACATTTCATGTCATTCTTAATAGTAATCCTCACATCTATAGACGATGATTTAGCCTCCAAAACGACAGAATTGTTATCTGAAGATTCAGCAACTGAATTCAATCCTTTATTACAACCAGAATCCCTTGACAGCAGCATCAAACACATGGCAACCTCTTCTTGTTCTTGCTTAATCTCTGATACAGATGATGAACCATTTGCCAAAGAAACTGAATTATTAGAGTGAACGCCAATTGCCTTGTACCTTCTTCTTTTGGATCTCCTCATCCGCGTAGTTGGAGCTGATGTTTCAGTATCTGACTGACTATCCATTATCAGCTTCCGTTTTTCATGATCCTCAAACTTCTGAAAGGCCTTTTCTTTCTCTGAGTGACAAGCCATGTGACCACAAAGGGCTTTCAATGATTGGAAACCCTTACCACATTCTTTACAAATCATCTCTTTGAACACGGAAACGTTGCTTGAATCAGAAAACCTCTTGGTTTTCTTGGGGTTCTCCCTCAGACCATACGTTGCAGATTGTCCACCAGCTTCACCCTCGGCGGCTCTCTTGACGTTTCTTGCTTTACTGCTAGAGAGAAGCTTGTTTACGGAGAGTTCAGCTGCTCCTTCCTCTGCTTCTGGAGAATTCTGGTTATTCATATGAGTCCTTATGTGACCCCCTAAGGACTTCCCACATGGGTACCCCTTGTTGCAAAACTTGCAGACAAACTTCTTCTCTTGATTTTGTTCCATTAAAAATCAATAAAATTGGAAGGTGATCACTGAAACACAGAAAATATCCACTAAATGAAACAAGAATAGTAGCTCATTTCTTACCTCAAATCTTCAAAGGATTGCATTTTTCATGATCTTTGCTGTGACCAAGAAGAGACCTTGAATGGTGAAGAAGCATAGGAAACAAGACTCAAAATCTAGATTCTAGATCAAGGGGCAGAGAAAGCAGATCACAAAGTTTTCTTGCTTTAGTTTCAGTGGGAGATGATCAGACGAGAATCAGGCGTTGAGATGTGACAGTTCTCTGTTTTAAGTGCAACAAAGAGATCCCATTTGTTTTCCTCAACACCTTCCAACGTTTGAACAAAAACCAAAAATACTTCAAGGGCCTTTTGAAATAGAAAAATCAAACTTTTAAAGGAGATAGGTCGTTAACGATGGCGATGAACAGGCCTATAAGAAGAACACAAATAATAAAAAAAAAAAAAAAACCCCCCATGCCTCTTTCTCTCTCCTTTGTTTTTGTGTTGTAGTTGGAAGAGAACTCCATGCATGGAAGCAAAAGATTAAGAAGGAAAGAAAAGATAGGCAGAGCACGTGTAGTTAAGTGAGAACCATCCGGTGAAAGACTTGAAGGGTCAAGATTTCTGGGCTTTTTATTTTAAGGATCCCAACGAGTGAGGGAGTACTAGATGGAATTAGATAGATAGACAAATGGATCAAACATTTCTGCTGCAACATCCAAACGATGCCTCAAACTTTGTCTTGCTTGGAAGCCAAAACATCCGAACTGAGAAAAGGGCAGAATCTTCAACCATTTTTTGGCTTTCAGCTTCATCCCTTTGCCTCCACTAAAAGGGATCATGCATATGCCAAGATGTTACACTCTGGTTGGCCCCCCATTTTTTTCTTTATTCTCTCTTCTCAATTTTTCCACTTTTTCCCTTTTTTTTTTTAAAATAAAAATGTTTTTTTCTCATGCTATCTTTGACAGAATCAAACAGCCAAAGTTCAACATACTTTTCGTATTGTTTGAAATACTATTTATTTTCTAACCGTATATATGGAAATGTAAAGCTCAATTTAAGTTTTCTATTGTGTCATTTTCTGTATTAATTTTGGGCATATCTTGGATTAAAAATGGCTAAATCTTTAATATTGGACAATGGACAGCCATTAGACATTAAATCATGGCTATCACTACTGATTGGCTTCCATTATCTATAATGGCTAACTTAAGCCAAATATAAAAAAAACCGATATCCATTCATTAAAAGAGAAAAAAAAAAGCAAGAATATTTACTAGAAAAACGGGAAATGTGATGTTCAAATGATAATAACACTATGCTTTTCAAGTACATTATTCCCACTATACCATACCTCGCCAAACCCTGAAACACAATTTTAGTCCACCTGAAATTCAGGCTGCAATTTCTCATCCAAATATTCCTAAATATAAAAGATGAACAATTTCCCATTTGATTTTTTTTTAAATAGCAGAATAAATGCCATCCAAGATCAAGTCAAGGCCCTCTTGTATTGATCTTCTAACGTGAATGTGATGTCCCCCATGTCAGCGGTGCAATGCAATTTCCTTGACATAAGTGTGCATTGAAATCAGAGGAAGAAGCTTACCCTTGACCATCAATTTACTGACCCGGTAAAATTCCACAAGAATGTGGAAACTAATGCAAGAGTTGGTCATGGAAGTGTCATATTCAACCATCCTCTTCGACCCTAAAGTTTTTTAAAACATGAGAGAGAGAATTGCCCTTCCTTTTTATAACTTTGACGTGAGATAATAGTTGGGGTTGGATTCAAGGTGACATGAGTAGGGGTGAGTATAAGTCGGTTCAAACCAACTTAATTAATGAAATTTAATTAATTCGGTTTGGTTAAGTCGGTTCGACGATTATGTCGATTTATTTGATTAATTCGATCAGTTATCAGTTAGTAAACTTATAAATCGAATTAACCGAAGTTTTAATATTTAATATTTAATAATTATATATTTATATATATTAATAGCCCAATTATACCTATTCTCAACCCAAATATACAATCATTAGCCCAAAACCCAATAAACTGATTTGATCAAACTAACCGACCAAACCGACCGAAATTTAGTCGATTCGGTTAATTCGATTATGGTTAAATATGCTGGTCGGTTCGATCAGTTTCTTTAATTAAATCGGTTAATTCGATTTAAAGATTTTTTTGATCGAACCGATCGAATGCTCACCCCTAGACATGAGGCATTGGGTCTTTTTTGTTTTATTCTTCGGAGTAAAATAATCATCTTTGGGGCCAACTAAAATGGGCCAAAATTTTCACAAAGTTTTGAAACCTCGGGTTCAAAGTCAATACCATCTTTGAAAGCTTGACTTTGGAGATAAGAAGATGATTCCACCGATAATAAGGCCAATAAAGTGAAGTCAGTTTGAAAAGGATGACTACAAATAAACTGGCCAGCTAAGTGCTGATAGACGATTATCAAAAGACTTGCAACTGTCAAATTTTGTTGTTTTCCTACTAATAAACTTTTGACGGGCTTAGTTGACATAATTTATCACGCAATGCTAAAACACAAGGTTGAAAACCGGAGCTAATCAGGTTTATTCTGACTGGGCAGCATTTCTCTCTCCCTCTCACTTACGTCCCAAACTCGACTTGTCACCAAATCTAGAGCTTGGAATCAGATATTTAAATTGCGAATGTAGATGTATTTTCAGTTGCTTCATGTCACGTTTATTACAGTTACGATTGTAAAGAACGTTATCATAATTAATTACAGTAAATATCAATCACGAATCAATAAAGAAAATATTGAAACTGTAAATCGAAGAAGAAAAGGGTCAAAACCACAAAATAATAATTATAACCTCGTTTTATAATCACTATTTAAATCTCTGCTCAGAACTTCCTTTTACGATGAATTTATCCCTCAGCTGCTTCGAGCTACATCTAACCAGTCAGAATAAGGACAGCAACAAGCAGGGCCCAAGTTAGAACTAGTAGAATGCCATCTATCAGACCTAGAATTGCAATCCCCATTCAAGAACATAATCGGGACATAAAGATCACCAAAATACATGAACCATCCTCAACCTTCATTTTCTTTTGTATTAAAAATAAAGACAAAGCAAATCATTAAAAGCCTGCCATGGACATATTGTTTGGTTATGGATTCATCAAGACAAGAACAAGGTGTTTATATAAGCTATTAACAGTCTTTTTATATAAAGTCAATGTCATTCAGAGTTACTTCATCCACAAATTCTAACAAATTTGAGATCAAAATCCAAGAAATGAAATATCCGCAGCTTGTTGGTCCCATCGAGAGGTCAAGTACTGCATTGCTGTGCCATATACAAATGCAGAAAGATCCCACTAAGAGCACTTTAACGTGCTGAAGCAAAATACATTTGGTGAATGAATTTACAGGGAAAAAAAGAAAGAAAAAAAAAAGATTAAAACCAAAATCTTAGCTTTCTCTGATGCGAAGATTACAGAGCCCACTATCTGATGCTTATTCATTTCTCGTCTTGTTGTCCCAAGTGTCTTGTCCAAAAATCTCTTCGATAATGTTGCATGTGGGCTGGAGATCGATACCTTTTATTGAAGCTGTAGGATACCTAGTGTCCCAGATTTTCGCATCATAGGTATCCGATAAATACCCATGGCTCACCAACTCACTCGACCCATCTAGTTTACCATGCAAAGACTTGCTACGCTCAGTCTTCATTCCATAAACATCCAAATTGGCCTTGGTGTCAATCAGACTATGCGAATCAATCATGTTTGGCTGAAACTCAAAAGACATACATGAGTCATGCTGTACATTGAAATCCTCCACTACTCCCAAATCTTTGTCCGCTTGTTGAAATACAGGGTCGAACCTGCTGTCATCAAATGACTCTGCAACGTGTCCTTTTGGCAAAAGGTTTATACCATAATACTCTCTTGTTGCAGCACTGCTATAATCTCCAACACCATTATCACCACCAGAGTTGCCACTATTATCATCCACATCATTGTCATCATTGTTATCATCATCATCATCATCATCATCATCTTCTTCAAGACTCTCCCTTTCATGGTTTGTCAGATCTTCTTGATAAGCAAGAGACTCAATAGCAGAGTCATCATCTGCCTCTGAAGCTTGAACTTCATAGGACAGTTGATTTCCATACAACTCATCATCATCGCTGTCAATGTCCAGACTACTGGATCTGTTTTGAAGAGCTCGTCTCTGAAGGATAAAGACATTGAAATAATAGCTGACAAGCTCCCTCATGGATCGTGATGGGAAAACCACTGACAAGTGCTTCCAAAACTTCTTACCCAATGATTCAGGATTAGTGTAAACAACCTCACGAAAGATTTCTTCATCTTCTTCACTCCATTTATATGCTACATCCTCTCCCATGTCATAAAACCCCAGCTTTACAAATTTTTCATGCCCAAGGGATTTTCGTAGTATCTGCCGTGCCTCCATGACATGCTGTTGCACACATCTCAAAGAGCCCCTATCCAGACAGCTACAATCTGTTCTGCCAGCACCAACTTTGCCACTGTTGTTTGCAGACAAATCTGAGTCAGGCATGGGAATGATACATGTTCCCATCATAATCTCTTCGTTGCCATTATCTGCGGTTTCCGATGCATCATTATGAGCAAACATATCATTCTTTAGGTGCCTATCCCATGATGGAACATTGGCTTGATGATTTGCCCCAATTGGAACTTGTTTCCGAGGAGACCGATCCAAGAGTAAAGAACAGGCAGCCTCAACAGGAGAAAATGTTCTTCGTGGGAAATCAAAGTCAAAATATTCCGAAGAAACAGGTGAAATCGCTGCTACCCCAGTACCTGTATCTTCCTCACTAGAAGTGCTGGTGACCAAAGACAAGGGAGCACTAGTCTCAAAATCCTCATCAACCAAATGAGTAACATCAGCAAGAGCATCAGTTTTAAATGCTTCATACCATTCGTGTTTACAAAATCCATCTTCAACTTCTTCTGTATCACACAGAAAGAGATCACATCAATATTAAAACCATGCAGCAGAATATGAATCACTTTCATAAAAACAATAAGAACAGTCACAGAACACTTGACCTGAAATATGAGGTTTTCGTGGTGCATTACTACGGGAAATAGCATCAGCAAACTGAGTCAGCTTGTTGTTATAGTCAAACTGTCTTGGATTCTTGGAAGGAAGTTCTTGCAGCTCCTCATCATCGAAAGGCCGCTTAAATCCCATTTAACACCTACAGGACAAACAATTAATTATAAAGAGAAGGTATAATAATAACAATAATAATAAGATAGAGATGCAAGTCAGTAACAGAACAGCAAATGTACAGTGACACATAGTAAGACAACAAAATATGCAAAAGCAGGCAAAAAAAAGAGCACTTTCAAGAAAAAGCCTATGTCAAATGACAACACAAGAAATAAACTTAAAATCAGCTGAAACTTAAAAAAAAATTGACATGACAGTACTTGAAAGCAATATGCTATTAATATTAATTATAATGCACATGCCATTTCATTTTACAAGCATAACATAACTAAGAAGAAAGGTATTTTCAATTTGCCATTTATAATTAACTAGTTTCACTTTGCATGGTGAGCTGGAAAGCGAAATAAACCAATAATGAAACTTATGAAACATAAAAACAAGAATTAACATATTAACCACTCAACGAGAAAAATAATAAATTTAAATTAGTAAAGTCCATTACCTCTAATTGGCCTTAATGGAAAGCTTAAGCTACAAGAAACGGCAATGAAAAAGACAGGGATCAATTAAAACCCTAGAAGCCTCAATTGAAACAAGGACAGCACTTAATTACGCACTAGAACAGATTTCACTCTGGAAAGACGCGTTCTACTTAATCAATTTGACTACCTAGAGAAGCCCTAAATATACAAGAAACCCTAACCCTAAATTCCGAAGTCGCCAAGGAAACAACAAAATCACAGAAGAGAACTCCTCTATCAAATCACGCCGCAGCGTAAAACACCAAAACCCTCGAATTATTCACAGATAGAAACGAACCCTAACGAGCCGAAAAAATCTAAACCCTAAAAAGAAAACGAATCGAGAACAATCGGACAAAATTAGACCGAATCGAAGAGAGAAATCAACATGAATCGAAGAAAAAACAAAAAACCATGAGAGATCGAGGGACAAAAAGGGATCGAAGAGATCGAAGAACCCTAACCCTAGATACGCAAAATATCAACGGCTAAGATAGAGAGACAGATCGACCGAAAGATAACAACGAGAATTGAAAAGATATGTACGTGATTTATAGATTAGAGGAAGAAATTAGGTGAAAATCGGAGATCGATTTTCGGTTTAATTTGGGGATCGAGACAGATGGGTAAGGAGGCGATGAGGAGACGGGACGACACGGTTCGAGGGCTTTTCTTTATAGGAAGCGGTCCAATTGGAAAACCGGATTGAGTTTATTTCGTAACCCAAGCAGCATTTTGCCTATTTACTCTTATCTTTTAATTCCACAAATTATTAATCTCATTTTCGTTGTTTTAATCATCCAATTTTTCCTTCCTTGGTTTTTTTTTTTTAATTTATTGTTGTTTTAATCTTAGTTTTTAAAATTTTTTTGATATATTTTAATAATTTTAATTATGTATTAATAAAATTATTATATTTAATGCTTAATAAAAAAATATTTTTATAGCCTGTTTGGTCTTTTTTTTTTTTAACTTACAAGTTAAAATATAGTTCTTGTAAAAAAAATAAATAAAAGTTGTGTGATAATTTAATTCTTAAAAACTATTTATATAAATTAACCGTAAAAGTTAAATCTATTCATAGGTCAGGCTATCCGCTTGATCCGATAGGTTTAACTTATTATGAGCTAAGCCTTGAGAGAGTTCTTTAGTAATATAATTCAGTTCGACCAAAATTACTATTTAATAATAAAAAATATTTTTATTTAAAAATAATTATAAAATATATAAATATTAATATGAAAATTATCATTAATTTTTACGCATTGATTTAGACTTTCTAGCATAATGATTTAATAATAAAAAATTTCTTATTAATAATTTTTATTAATTTATTTGACCTACTTTTACTTAAAAAGGAAAATAAATGACAGAAAATGACCAAATAGGCCATTAATATTGACATCAATCCTAATTAATATGCACCAACAGGAAGTTCTTAAACTGCCCCTTATTTCAGGCACTTTTGGCTCCCAATCCATCTTGCTTCCTGCCTAAATTAGGTAAAAAGTAGTACTAATGGTGCCCCTTATTCCAGGCAATTTTAGCTCACAATCCATCTTGCTTACTGCCTAAATTAGGTAAAAAGTAGTCCTAATGATTGAAAGTGTACTTCAACCTCTAATTTCGGTCATCTATGTACTTGAATTCCTAGCTTGCCAAAGACTTCAAAACGCATTTAGAAACCTGTAAAATAATTTAAGACTTCAATTAATCAAAGGTAAGTGAAGCAGGTAAAGTAAGCAACAAATAGTACTAACACTTTTGTACTTAAGGAAAAGGGGAAAAAATCAAGAAGAAATATTCTTCAAATCAACTTTACTTTTTCATGTAAGGTTTCATTTGATTGTTATTTTGGTAAATGATTTTATTATTAACATCACAATGCAACATCATTAAAAAAATTCACTGGTAAAGATTTTATTACATTAAAGCCAACACAAATCAGAGATTCTACCGGCTAAAGACAGATACAGACACAACTGTGCCAATTAACCCAATATAGATAGAAATAACAGAACCTTAAGACTACTAGAAATAAAATGTAATTGGAAATATATATATATATATATTGTCGGGATTATATGTCTCAAAATTATCAGTTCTAGCTCAACCCCGCACAAGTTGATCCAGAAAATGCTTCTATGCAACTGCTGGCATGTCCTTCAGCCATGGATCCAATGGCTTGCCAATGGAGTAGACAATAAACCCGATTTCCCTCAGCTTAGCTACATCCACAACGTTCCGGCCATCGAAGACAAATGCAGGCTTCTGCATGTTGTCATAAATCTTTTGGTAATCAAGTGTTTTAAACTCATCCCACTCTGTAAGAATACAAATCCCATGAGCATCCTTTGTTGCAGCATAGGCATCCCAAACAACACTAACTTGCTTGATAGAACTAGGGCTCATTGGCTGAAGATGGACTGGATGGTCCCAGTCGAATTTCTTCATAGAAAGATCCCTCTGAATCTGTTCTTCATTGACTTGAGGATCGTATATGCTTAGTCTAGCCTTGTCGCCCAACAGCCCTTTGCACACATCGATCGCTGGGGTCTCCCTAGTGTCACCAGTGTCTTTCTTGAAAGCAAATCCAAGAATGGCAATCTTCTTCCCTGACACTGTGTTAAACATCGAGGAAACAATCCGGTTTACAAAACGAGTTTTCTGGTAGTCATTCACCTTGATGACTTGTTTCCAGTAATTTGCTACCTCTGGAAGGCCATTGCACTCGCAGATATAGACCAAGTTCAGAATATCCTTTTGGAAACAAGATCCACCGAAACCCACACTAGCATTCAAAAACTTGGGTCCTATTCTTGTATCCTTCCCAACAGCATGAGACACTTGGCTCACATCAGCACCAGTTGCCTCACACAACGCTGACATGGCATTAACAGAAGATATTCTCTGTGCCAAGAAGGCATTGGCAGCAAGCTTCGACAGCTCAGCAGACCAGAGGTTGGTGCATATGATCCGGTCCACAGGGACCCAATGTGCATAAACATCCCTCAATGCTGTAATTGCCTTTTGACCTTCTGGGGTCTCCCTGCCTCCTATAAGAACACGGTCTGGATTGAATAGGTCCTGAATTGCAGTTCCCTCAGCAAGGAATTCAGGGTTTGACAGAATCTGAAAGTTGATGCCTTTGCTATTGTGGGTCAAAATTTTCTCGATTGCCTCGGCTGTTTTAACAGGGACAGTTGATTTCTCAACCACAATCTTGTTAGATTTTGATACATCAGCAATCATACGAGCAGCACTCTCCCAGTAGGTTAGATCTGCAGCTTTCCCAGCTCCAAGACCTTGAGTTTTGGTCGGGGTGTTAACGGAAACAAACACTATATCAGCCTCGGCAACATGCTTCTCCACATCGGTGCTAAAGAACAGGTTTTTTCCTCTGCACTGCTTCACCACCTCGTCGAGACCCGGCTCGTAGATGGGAAGTGCATCACTGTTCCAGGCAGTAATTCTTGTCACAGAAATATCCACAACAGCCACTTGAATGTCGGGGCATTTCAAAGCAATAACAGCCATGGTCGGCCCGCCGACATATCCAGCTCCAATGCAACAGATCTTCACCATTTTTCGATATCCTACAACATAAAAACATACATTTTTTTAAACACAAAAAAAAAAAACACCAAAAACACATCCTATTGCTCCTAAACGAGTAATTGAACATCCAAATTAGGAAATAATGATATCTGCAATACGTTACTTAGCTGAGATCTAAGTCTCATGCAAACAAAAAATTGAATTTCTTTAATAAACCAGAACCAGGTTTTAAAGCTTAATTCAAAGCAAAAATACAGATAAATATTGATGAAAAATCAGATAACTAGTTTCCGAAATGAAACAAAGCACCTTAAAAGACTATAGATCCAAAACATAAAGAAACTTTAAAAAAATCCAATCGATTAACTGATTCCTTTTAACAATAAAGAACCAAAATTTCAGTAAACACATTTAACCAATAGATCTAACCAAAATGAAAACAATGGAAAACAGCAACAGATCCACCGATTAAGAAAACTGGAATACAATTAAACAAAAAAAAAAAAAAGAAATGAAGTAAACCAAAACAGAGACAAAACAAAAAAGTTTTGACAGGGAAAACCAAAACCCAAAAGAGTGGAAAAAGGAAAGTTGGAAATCAGATTACCTTACTGGGTTTTGAGCTATAGATCAAAGAAAGCAGACGAAGACGAAAAGAAAGAGAAAATCTGGGTGAAAAATGGAGAGGAAAAGGGAGGAAGAGAGAAATGGGAAAAGTTTCTTCAGGCGAAGAATGAGGCTCTCCGAGGACCCTCCTACTGTTTATATACCCACCCAAGATCCAATCATCCAAGTGCTTCCATTCCCAATATTACATTTATATATATATATATATAAAATAAAAAATTCTCACACGTTTTCCTTTTCCTTTATCCCATCAAAATCGCACACTTGGCCACCAAACATTTAATTTAATTAATTGATTATTATTCAATGCATGTTAAATCTTTTTTTAATCATTTATCTCTCTCTTTTTTTTTTCATTTTATTTAAAAATAAAAACACCACCATAATAACCTTAATTTTTGAGTTTTTATTTTCACGTTTTATTAACTAATTTATTTATATAAATATAAGCCGTGATTCAGTTTTTTTTTGGAAGAAATGAAGGTTTTTTTAATTAACTAATACTAAATCAAATGCATTACCAAATTAGCAAATTATTATATTTTTTTCCATGACGAAATATACCCAATACCTGAATTTGGATGCTTGCATTGCATGGTATATTGTTTCATAAAATGCAGGTATTATGGTATGAATTTAGATCGTCTTAAAAAAAATTATAATTTAGTATTATAGTATGAATCTCAATTTTAATTTAATTGATTTATAAAATTATTTTTAAAATATAATATTTTATAAATTTAAAATTTGAATCTTAATGTTAGTAATTTTTTCTTTTGTTTTTAAACAGTGATTTAAAAGCAAACTTAAAATAACTCATAATTTGTTAGAGTTAATTGAACATTATAAGTAAACAAATGGAATAGTTATAGACTTAAGAGGGTACACATGGGGGGTGTTTTAGGTTTGGAGTGAGATGGAAGGCAAAGGAAAATGTTGGAATATTCAGAGAATTTGGAAGCTGTTTTTAAATGCCGGACCCAGACTTGGTAAGGCACCAAAAGTCAGATTTGTTAACATTAAACAAAAGAGTGTGACAGAGAAAAGTGC